>OX632362.1:4149618-4179819 GCA_951751655.1 Ophion costatus | reverse complement strand
TGCCGTCGTGGCTGCATAGTCGGCCGGTGTAGATGGTATATCAAGTAGGGGGAACTGAAACGAAATAAAAAATATTTATGTCGTAGAATAATAAAATTTTCGTATAACCGGCTACTTATTCGGAAGTTTCGATATTAACAAAGTTACGAGCGGTACTAAAAAGTTAGATTTTTGGCATAACGGAACAACTTCAATAATTTGTTGTTAACAAATGAATAAGCATATCGAAAAATCATCCGACCATGCGATTGAAAATGTTCTAAATGCTATGCTCTTCTCGAGTTTGTCGTGAAGCGGACGAATATATTTTGCGATACGACCCACACAGTTTCATGAAACATCGTTTCGAGAAAAACGCAAAAAAAGAGAAAATTGATGTAGCGTAGTGGGCGATCTGACTCTTCATAAAAATCGTCAATATTTGGATTTTACCCAAAATCTACATTGCAAATTGAAATTGACAGTCTAGGCAATGAAACTATACTATAAAAAATCGTATTTTTGAAATGTCAAACTTGTGCATGCCTATTTTGCAATATCTATGATTCCGGACTCTCGCTTTATTTTCAATACAAACGTATATGTAAATACGCCAATTCCTAGGTATACTTGATTTATCTGCACTCGCCCAACTTAATCCGTAGCTTGCGCAAGAGCAAACTCTATTTCCGACAACGTTTGTTCGAACGTGGCGAAATCTCACAAAGCAAGAAGGAAATCAAGAAGCCGGTGAGCAAACAGAAACTTCATCGCGGTGGAGTGCGTGACTGAGCGTTCGATTATTCTGCCTTATAACGTCATCGCGAGAATTTATGTCACGTGGGCGGGAGTCGTTGGAAAAGAAAAAAATCGTTTGGACACCCGATAAGATGCAACGAGATTTGTGGAGAACGCGAGTGCGTGTTGTGAAGGTCGCAAAAGTGTGAGTCGATCAAAAACTCCATAGAGAATCCATTTGCGTATATGCAGGATGTTAGGAAGGTTGATACAAAGCCTTAAGGGGGTGATAGGTCACCGCGCTATGAACATATCTAACCTAGGTTACCATAGTCCAGAGTCTAAGGATTTTGAGTTATCATGTCAAGTGTGATTATTGGAAAATTTCCCAACATTAGGTACTAACTCGTTCTTAATGGTCAAAGAGACAATCATTGGTAACTAAAAACTTATTTTCGTCTTGGCTTAATGTGTATTTAATCGACAAACACCAATACAATCAACAATGTGTATCCACACAACTAACTAAATGGGACGTGTTGAATAATTAAAAACTCGTGAAAAAAGAAAAAAAAATACCTATTATGTTAATGCTATTTAAAAAATAGCATTAACATAAGAGGTCAACGAGTTGGTACCTGATTTTGGGAAATTTTCCAAAAATCATCCTTACCATGATAACTCGAAATCCTTAGACTTTGGACTAAGGTAACCTGGGTAGACATGTTCCTAACGAGGTGACATATCACCCCCTTAAGGCTTTGCATCGACCTTCCTAACACCCTGTATATAAATATTTGTATACAGGTTCAATTCGTAGCTGGGGTAATATAAGTGGAGACGCATTCACATGCGTAAGGTAATGTGAATTTCCTATTCAGAAAAAAAAACAACAGATAGGTTATTTTTTCTGGGAAAAGATAATAGATTTGGCCCGTGGCTTCGCTCGTGTTTAAGTCGGAAATTTGGCTCTTGTGAATGTTAAGGCTAATAATTCGAAGTTATTATAAAAAAACCCGTTTTCTATATTTTGCAAAAAAACACGTTTTTTAATATAGTTACGTACTCGCGATCGCATCACCAGAAAAAAATGCGAATGAAACTACAATATAAAAGGCAGAAACAAAGTTTAATAGAAAAATAAAAACAGAAAAAAAGAATAAAAATATTTAAAAATATTAAAATATAAAAGAAGCTGTTGTACATAAAGTCATGATCGTCATGAAATTTTGCCGGCAAGTAGTTCATGCTAATACAATTTTGAAGTTCGGATAATGGGCCTAGTCGGTCAAGAGGTTTATACGGTGATGTTTGGATGTGTTTGAAAATGCAAGCCTTGCAGTCGAGAATCGATAAAGGGAGGAGATTGGGCAATCCTGCAAGTGTGAAGAAGAAACAATTCTAACAAAACAAAAAGATAATGAAAACATAGTATTTTATATAATAAATATAATAATAATAATAATAATAATAATAATAATAATAATAATAATAATACATAATAGAAACATACGTAGTTGATGAAATATGAAGAAAACACGTTCTTCTGTCAGTTAGTCAGTGAGGACATGTCTTTTCATAGGCATGTATAGATAGATGACACTCAGCGTGAAAACTCATCGACTGAGACCTTACTTCCCAAAGTACGTTAACTCGTAGATGAGATATATGAGGGAAACACATGACGTGCGTACAATACATATACATTCTCACTTCATTGTTGGTAGTCGGGTAAAAACGGAACATCGCGAGGTCTCAGTTCCGTGCGAATTACTAGTTACTGAGAATACTAAATAAAAAAGCAATTAAAAAAAGTTTTGAGACTTATATTCTACATGTGTCGTAAAAAAAAATGTCATGAGCAAAAGTAAAAAATGACGGCTCATTTGTAGCTACACTAAGAGCGTTTTTTTGAGCGCTGGCGAGAGGATGCAGAACTTTCATGGATTAGCATCCGCAACAAAACAGAATTGTCATGCCCATTAGTTTTACCAGAGAAGTACACACGATGACGAAAAAATAGATTTATCCCAAAATGACGTTTTCCGTTAAAAAGTTGGCCGCCGTCTGGGCAGTTTCGCTTTTCGGAGCGCTCAAAGGCGACGAAAAAAGAGCTCCGGCATAAAAAAAAACTCGCGTATAATTCCTTTCGCACATCGTTGAAGCCAATAAAAAAAACCAGATTCTTTTTTTCTAAGATATGTAACGCTTCAATTCATTTTCCAACTCGATGCAGATGCCTCGAGGTTTTTCGATATATGTCGCTATTCTTGACTCCTTCTGACGTCTCAAGATAAATGAGACACCCCGTATATGCATATGGAAAGTACAAACGGTGTGTTTAGTAGATACACGTATGCTAAAGAGTATCACATTCGGTCCATCGATAGTGCGCCTCGAAAATAGCCGGAGGACGCCTCTCGTACGAACGCGGGGTGATTTAATGCAACTGCGCGCGAACTGCCCTCATAGCCGTGTATTGTTTAGTACAACGACGTATATATATATATATATATATATATATATATATATATATATATATATATATATATATATATATATATATGTATACATACATATACATATACATACATATATATATATATATATATATATATAGCAGATTCGTATACCGATGGTGGAGAGAGGAACGGGGAAGAGGGACTGATATTTTAATACACAACGGGTCATGCACGCGGGTGAAAAGAGAAGAGAGCGTGATGCTCGACCATCCATCTCTCGCCCCCGCTCTTGTGCGTGTGCCCGCTCAATTTTGCATACGGAAATCACGCTGCATCGCGTAAAGCTGTGTCTGTGTGCACGTGCGCGTGTGAACGCAACACACGGAGACGAAGCGTCATGAATCTTGGTGCGAATACCTAGGAGAGGGGGAGGGGGGAGCTTTTCGAGAACAACGAATACAAGCCATGAGAAATGAAACTCCTCGTAAGGAGGTAGGAGAGAGAGAAAGATGGAGACAGAGAGAGAGAGAGAGAGAGAGAGAGAGAGGTGGAGAGCGCGAACCGACGTTCTGTTCAGGAAGGAAGACTGTTTGTTACTATTATCTTACAATCATGCTTTGCGCGTTGCTGTCGCTACAAATCGTGGCTAGAGAGAGAGAGAGGGAGAGGGGGGGAGAGCGGATTACACCCTCCCTGAATTTCGCGAACGTTTATACGAAACGAGAGATAGTTACCTCATACCTACACTGATATATATTCGCTGACCAGCCGCGCGGGACGAGCGTGAAATTTCCCTTGGCACGAGACTCTTAAGAGTCTTCGCACACGTGCGTACCATTTGCATAAATAAAATACGGACCTCGCTTATTCGCTCATGATTCGTCTTCCCAGAAAGTTCCATTGAAATTAAATTGTCAACTTCTAATGATCATATTCATTTGAAGCCAGGATTAAAAGCCAGGAACCACCAAATGCACGACATATAAAATCGTACGAGTACGATGATAATCGAGGATTGCACAGATCCGGAGAAAAGTGCACGGGTACCGCCGCTGAGGGATGAAATGTTAGGGAAAGCTTTCAAGTTTGAGAATCATTACCACGTTCGAATCGAAAATATGTGAAAAGTCATGAAAGAAAACTCGGCGTGTTGAAACATAACCTGCTTGCACGTTTGTCGTCATGTTATGCCGAAGTGGAGTAAAATAAATAACAAACGATAATTACAGTGGATTTTCAGTGATTTGATTTAAATTGATTTTCAAGCTATACGTTTTAAAGATAATATTTATACTTTTTTAAGGACCACTCATTCTAGATATCTATAAATGTAGTTTAGAAAACTCAACGTACAGAATGCGATGGGATCCATCAAGAATCAAATTGGATTTGGTTCGGTGACGTGGGAATCCTTTACGATTCAAATTGCATTCGTATTTAGGATTCAAAAGGGAAATTTCGATTAAGATGCAATGTACGGGCGTAACGTCTTAGTGTAGGGATTCAATGCAATGCCCTTTGGATTGGACTCCTATTAGGTAGTAGGGACAAGTATGGAAATTCAATTGGATCCTTACGACAATTTCTATACGCATAATTGCGTGATAATAAGGACTAGAATGAAATACAATATTTATTGTATTGTATTTTGTTCTCTACACCTGTTTATCTATTCTTAATTGGATATAAAAGGGGCACTAATGCTCATAGGTCGCGGTGGTCTGCTCGCATCGCGCATTTCCACCTCCGTAATTGCTGTCGCGACAATTTATAGATATAAGTTTATTAGACACACATCTATATATGAGGTACTCCACGTGAATCCGGTGGACTTTTTTCCTGACCCCTGCCAAATCGATTAATTTTTTTTATCTGATTCCATTGACTCTAAAAGACACCTCGATTTTTTTTACATTTTTCGAAACAACCCTTAGTCAACAAATTTGTTTTCTGAAAAAAACGCCCTGATTTGAAAATCTGAAAAAATTCCAAAAAGTTTGTGATAATATGTAAAAATTTTCAAGCTATCACCCGCAGTGGAAGTTGATCTTTTCGTTAGCAGTCAAAACGTTCTGGTATTAATTTCAATTGAAGTCGTATTCAGCACAGAAAAAAAGCATACTTCCACTGCGGTTGGTAGCTTGAAAATTCTGTGTGTGGTGTCTCAACCTGACATTTTAAATTGCGCGCCATTTTTAGATAGATCTGATCTTTAACAACTGCCATGAGGAAGTATTGAGGTTTAGTCATGGATAAAGTTACACGATCGAGCAACGCATAGAAATTGTTATTCGCTGCATTGTTCTTGCATAGTTATTGCAGACGACGTTTCATAGTCACGTTATTTTGCGCTGCGGTGATGTCAAATAGCTACTAAGATCGTGGGATTCAACGCCATTGGACTTCTTCCTTTCGGGTTTTCTCAAAAGAAAAGTGCATGCCAATGATCCATAGACCATTCCGGAGCTCAAGGGAGCAATTGGCTGCACCATTGGCGAAATTAATCCGCAATTATGCCAAAATGTTGTCAATAGAGTGAACGTTTCTAAACGGGGACAAGGCGACCATTTACCGGATATTGTGTTCCATACATCACCTCCATGTTTGTACCTTATCTAAGCTGTGTTTGTGTGGAAGATCAATCGAAATGAATCCAATACTTCTGGAATTGTAATACGCAGGCCTAGAGACACCATTTTTTTAATCAAATACGATTTTTTTTCTTCTTTTAATTCTTATAAGCGATGTGCAACGAAATTTTGTGAAAATAAAAAATTAGTCTTCACACCCCGTACAGCTTTGTTATATGTGGACCTAACAAAAAGACAGGGGCACATATACGGTGAGAGGACACTTTGAACTCGTAATATCTAGGTAATGTGTGTTATCAATACACCTGGCTGTTTTCAGGACATTGGATTCAGAAGAAAAGTCCGTTGATTTTTGGAAAACGACAGATCTTGAACCAACTTCCATATAACCCTAGACTGGGTAGAAAAAGTATTTGTACACGTTATGTTTTTCAAATTATTCCTCGAAAAAAATAAGATGCTTTATGAAGTTTCTGTGTTCGATAGCTTGTCGTATATATCCATAGTGTCTGTTTACAAAAATCTTGGGAAAACGCGAACATAAAAATAAAGCCAAATTAAGAACAGTTTCGTGTGAGATGTACAAATACTTTTTTTTTACCCACCGTACGTTGACGCAGTAAGTAATTTTGTCTCGGACAGGTTTTAACCCTCCCACTGCACACTGTGTCGTTTTGACCCAATTTTCTTCTTCGTGCAAGTACCTGCGTAATTTTAACCGCATCTACCACTTCGAACGAATGTTTGGGCACTGATCTTTTGTCTTTCTTTACAAAAAAGATTGGGTCGTGAAATAAGGATCGTTCACTACAAACAAAGTTTCCACAAAAAATGCATATTTATTGAACTACAACGATCTGCAAAACGTCTGGGGTCCGATCGATCCCACATGCATTCAGAGGTTCGTGGCCGAAGTCTGCAGTCGGAGCGTTAAATAAAATGTCGACCTTTCCAAAATTGAATTCAATAGTTTCTTACAGCCACTTAATTTGATATTTTCCAAATTTCAATTATGCAGACATATTAAGAAACGTTCAAAGTGCATTCCTCATTGTATTGAATACAAACTGGCCGAAGGGTCGTTGACGACAGTTGGATGAGGTTAAATTGACATCCGAGTCAAATTGACCCAGTGTGACAAAAATCGTCGCCGAATAAAAGTGCGTCAGCGAATGCTCTATGCTCAAATCAATCTGGTGGCAACGTTGAAAACGGGGTTTCACGTAACGTTCACTGGAAGGAAAATTGGCCGCCCGTTCGAACCCCTTAAAAATCAGTTTTCCCCATATCCATATGGATCTATATAAGCGAGAGCCGCCATAGTCTCCAGAACGTTCGGGACCGTATGCGAACTGGTACAGGGTGCTTGCGTACGAATACACAGGTATACCGTGCTATACTCGCAGCGTTCGGAATAAGGCAACGTTTCGGCGTTGTTTTTTGTGTCTGGCGGGCCCTTCGGTGCGCGGATGGGTCCAGGGCCCCGCTACGATTTAGTGGCCCTAATTGCAGGGTTCGGCTATTTAATTACCGGGTTTGTCGGGGGCTCTCCGCGATACCCCCGTCGCTCCCCCTTGCTCCTTCCTCGCCTTCCCTACGCTTGTATCGCGCGCGTCGATCCTCTTCGCTTTCCTCCACACATCGCCTATATATGACTCGGCGCAAACGCGCCTGCGAGTACATTCGTGCTCCACATTTCTCGGCGTATAAACGAACATTTATGCATACGCGGTTTGGTGCGTACACGGTGAACACGCCGTGAATCAAAAGCGAACGCGTTTACGCGACGAAGAAAAAAATCGAATCATGGAAATGAACTGCGGAAGTAGTGAAGTGACGAATGTCGGCTAAAATGGAGAGGTTCGAAAAAAGGACACACGAAGGAGCTTTACAATAGGCTATTTTACTCTATGTAAGAAAAATAATAAGAATGTATAAATACGGTATATAAATACGGTAGTTTTCGCGACAAGCAATCGAATAATGTTGGTTTTAATTTATAAAAACGGAAAATAAATTTGATAATTCATTTTTGAAAAAAGACCTTTTCTGTCGGTTCAACGAACACGCGAAACGGTAGCCGCCATAATGGATTCCGACGTGTCGTCATTGACACAGTAAACAAAGAAAGCGGTAGACGTATTACTCTCTAACCTTTGAAAGAAAGCGTCAACAACTATATATTCTTGTTTGTCATAGTTAATTGCTCATTTTCAAAAACTTATCTGTACTTCAAAAAAGAACAAATGAGTTTCTTTTTCGGACTATGACTTTGGATCTCTCCTCGCGACTTTTAACCAATTCTTTCTCGTGTTTATATCAATTGGCATTTAAATCCACAACTTTCCCGGTGTTTTTACACTAGTATTCTTACATTTAGGAACAACACACCAACGATAGGGATCGCAACTCACTTTTAACCAAAAAAATGTGCGTGTTCACAATCGGCGCAGCGTCGATGTTTACCATGCAAGTGACGTCACGAACCGAAGGAGCATGACGGCTAGCGTTTTTGCGCGGAAATTTGAAATGTAAAATTTAAATGCCTTTTCGTCGTAATTGTCGATTTGATAAAATGGAAATAAAAATTCTAGTAGGATCACCAAAGGATCCAAAGTACGACCAAAGTAGGACCAAAGTAGGATCACCAAAGGATCACCGAAGGATCCAAAGTAGGATCACCAAAGGATCCAAAGTAGGACTACCAAAGGATAAATTGAGACACCTTTTCAAAAGGGTGTGATACCCTACTATAATGATAATTGCATGTAAAATTGGGCTGATAGTTGCTGATCGTAATTTTAAAATAGTATTTACTATTGAAGCAATCGACACAGGATGAAGCATGCCGAATAATTTTGGGATCAAAGAACATTTGAAAACTGAGTATTCTCTCTCGTCGAATGTAAAGCCCCGTTCGATGGATCGTTGGGAAACGAGAGAATTGTTGGCAGCTGAGGTCCACCATTTTATTTTACACCCACGCAATATATTAACTTCCCCACTTGGAGCTGCTCACGACTGGCTTTCGAGTCCCGCTCGGACTTCTCTCCGGGCCTACCACAGAAGAGCCACAGGAACGAAGCATGTATCACCTTCAACTCTTTTCCCCTGCACGTATACACACACGCAAATGCACCGAGCCCCCCGGGGAGATTTCTTTCTCAGGACGCCATATTTGTATCCTGCGTATAATTCTATGTGCGGATTCACATTGACAAACTTGCCACGTGATCGGCGACTCGGAGAAATTAATAACACGTGGTATGCATGCCTGCGGCCGATCGCGTACGTACACGTCGCGGTCTATTTCCATTTTATAACCCTCTTGCATCTCTGGCGCTCAGTGGTGGCCGATCCGATTGATCACGATACAAGTCAATACGAATTTTCGTTGACGCGATCGATACGTGAGGTGGTCATCTGACATGGAGGAGCCGGAGAAAGAGGGAGAGAGAGAGAGAGAGAGAGAGAGAGAGAGAGAGAGAGAGAAATATTTGATTTGATTGATTTATTCCCTAGCCAGCTATGGGGCAGACTTATAATGCAAATAGTTACCATAAACATAGCAACGCGATAATGAAAATAAAAATAATGATAATAGTAATAGTAGTAATAATAATAGTAATAATAATCATAATAGTAGTGATGTTAACTGATACCACTACTACTATTATCATATAATAATAGTAGAAGTGGAAATAATAATAGTACTGATAATGATAGTGATAGTGATGATAATGGTAGTGATCTGAGAATGATAGTGATATTGATAATGATAGTGATAATAATAGTAGTGATAATGAATGATAATAGTAGAAATAGTTATGTCAATCAATCATTATCATTGTTATTGATGATAGTAGTGGTAACAATAAAAATAATTGTGAAGTATTAATTTTGTCATGAAGAATGATCATGGAGATACTCCAAGTAACTAAGGTAGTGGTAACAACGGTCATGAAGACACTCCAAGTAACTGAGGTAGTGGCATCAATAAAAATAATTGTAAACTCAGGTATAAGGTGCGGTAAGTCGCTGGCGTAATGTACATGGTAGAGTAAAATAGTTGGTTAACTGATGAGAATATGAATAACATCCAAATAATAGTACAGTGAAACTTCAGTTATACGTTTTTCAAGGGCTACATCAAATATGACGTATACGTGGGAATAACGTAGGAGTGAAATACAGTATGTATCTGAAAGTTGTCAACATTTGAAAATGGCGATTGGTGCATAATTCGCGACGTTTTTCAATAGCAGTACTTCTGTTATGTGAATGTTTGATTTTCAAATCGAAAATTTGATTGGTAATAATTGAGTAATGAGCCAACTTCAGTTTGCGAATTTCCGTTGTGAACTTTCACTTAATGCAAGTTTATAACACTAAGCTTTGACGTTTTAGACTAGTACATAACAGACAGGGAAACATCAAAACATCGAACGAAACATCAAAACGCAGTCGAATGAAATTTTCTCCGGCGAAAGAATATCACGTGCAATTAACGTATGACTGAGAAAAAAAAACGAACCTCGAAACCGACGCTGGTGTATCAAATTAATAACGTATAAGCGCGAAAAACGTAGAAAAAATACTTGATGACCATCTCTATAAACGGATCTTCCCGGGTTGGAGGAATGTGACGTATAAATGATGAAAATGTACAAGTGCAAAACATATAAACGAGATTGCACTGTAATAGTAACGAAGGTAGTGAAAACCACGTTGCTCCACAATTTGATATCGTAAGTCAACGCAAGGCTGAGACAGGATGGGCGTGCAAAGAAACAGGTACCCAATTCGGTACAGAGATAAAGAGTAAGAGAGGGAGAAATTTTGCTGTAGCGCGACAGCTATAGAAAAAAGGATGATCATCTTGCGTGATAAATCTTGTCAATGAAACTAATCTAGAAAACACCAGCATCAGTGATACCGCAGAACAACACTGATAAACACTGATCATTATCATCATCATCATCATCATCATCATCATCATCATCATCACCGAGAAAAATGCCAGACTCCACACGCGGATATCTCTCGCAGCAAGATCTCTGTCTCTATACCAATGCTGGAATCTTTTAATCGTTGCTAATAATAGGCTGCATCGGTAAGAACGTACTACCCCTCTCGCAAGAGCGGCTACCAAATGATTGATAAGTCCATAAACCAACCGTTCCTTTTTTCGCGGGGGAGAGAAGAGGTATAACTGGCGTTATAGAGAGCGGAAGAGAGAGAGAGAGAGAGAGAGAGAGAGAGAGAGAGAGAGTGAGAGAGAGGACCTAAAGAAAGCTGCTTTGCCCAAAGGATATACGAATGACGAGAAGCAGATGAGAGTAAGACAGAGGGAAGTTCCATATACTAACTAACTAACGATATACTAACTAACAACCACTACAATCACTCCGCATAACATGGGGCGATGGGGGGAAAAGATTCTGTTGCTGCGGATGCTACAGGATAAGATTCGTTCTCGTCTGTGTGCGAGTGAGCTTACGTTTTTTTGCTCTTTCTCCGTGGCCCCCCGGGTGACGTAGTGACGAGATGATGACCCACCAGAAGAGTTGGAATCATCGTGATTACCCCGCCCGCGTAACCCGTAATGCTGAGAGAAGCGCACACTTGCCACCGCGGTTGGCTTCTCGATGGGGTTTATATGGCCTTCCTGACATTCGACAGCCTCTGCCCCGCAACGAATTTACACATACGCACGCATACATGCGAACCGGCCACGCGGTATCTTACCTCACTCCTTTACTTCCCGTTTAATCGTTGGTTTCGCCAACTGGCACTTTGCGAGCGCAAAACGTAGGTAGGTGCATGAGACTTGGAAGATTCGGGGCTAGGTTGCCACCGATCACAGGGCCTCGAAATAACGAATGACGTTCGGTGCACATCACGGCCGAGAAATGGACAAAAGGTGAAGATCCAAATCATCGATGATCGAGCGTGCAAGATAACACGCGGATGATCGAGGAAAAAGGGAGCTTGCGACAAAGTTACATCGTGCCTCGGATAATCCTCCATTCCCTATGGATGAAATGATCGCACGAGGCTCGCGATCCCATAATCTCGCGGAACAAGCCTGCTGATAATTTTCTTTGGGACTGGTTCCCTGAGAGGAGAACGAAAAAGACGCATACGCGGACCTCAAGGCAGCTTTAATGGTTATTATATCGCGAGAGTTGTAATACCTGATCTGTAATCAAAATGAAAGAGCGCGGGGAGAGAGGGGGAGGTAGGGTGAATTGGAAAAATTTTCTGAGAGACACATGTAAATAAGTCGTCCATGGAGAGCGTTCTCGTATATCAGTCGTGGGCATGTACATGATCAGCTAAGTCCTTTTGCCACGATGGCGATTGGTGATTAAAACGCTGGATGCTTGCAAAATTCCCATCACTGCTCTTGATGGATCTTCAGACTTGCTCGCTTCCTTCCAGTTCCAACATTCCGGGGACCCGATCGACTCGTTTCTCACTGCATTTTACGTATACTGGGGAAAATTAACTTTCCCGAAGCAAGGGTTGTGCGTGTTGCGCATGCGAATATTGGAGCTTGGATCGATACTCGGAGGGCCGACCGATCGGCAACGCACTGGTTTGCGCATTGATTTGGGTATGAATTTCGGAATCTCGGAATCTTGGAAGGATTTTGCCGATATTGAATAGTCCAATGTCGTCATATCGGAATTAGTGAAGAAAAAGTTAAACATCCCAGGTAGGATTTTAAAGTCGCGCCTACGTTGGCGCAACGACGCTTGCCGGCGTTAGGACGTCGGCCCGACTCTGTTCGCCAACGTCGTTTTGGGGTCCAATAAACGTCCAAATGATAACGTCGGCCCGACGATCCTCCCAAACGTTGCGCCACAATATTTAATCGATGTTGGCCCTTCGTCGATTGCAACGTCGGCCCTACGCCGATTGTTGCGTCGGCCCTGCGCTGACTGCGGTATCGATCCTACGTCGATCACCGCGTCGACCCTACATCCATTGCGGCATCGAACCTACGTCGTTTGCGCAATCGACCCTACGTCGTTTGCGACGATGGCACTACATTTACGAGAGGGTGTTTAAAGGAATAGCAGATTGACTATTTAAAAGAAAAAAGACATAGCATTAATAGGAATTTATTGTCAGTGATTGACGTATTGATGTCTAGCTTAGGTTATAAATATATTCAGTCTTATAACTTCATAAATATATTCAGTCTTACAACTTCATAAATATATTCAGTCTTACAACTTCATAAATATATTCAGTCTTACAACGTTATTAATATATTCGGTCCTACAACGTTATAAACGCTAGAATGGTAACAAAAATGTGAAGAAGGCCCAAAGGAACTATCAATCGTGTCTGCTCCCGAAACATACACGGAGAGAATTTTTAAGTATTTTTTACGGTGAAATCTCCGTAAAAATTACATTAAAAATTTGAAACCGGTGACAAATGTGCACATAGTCAAAAATTGACACTAGCTTTTAATATTTTGCTTTCATTCATGTAAAAATTTAAGCAAGTAGCATAATTTTTTACATTTCTTTCAGTAAAAATTCTGACACATTCTCGTGTAGAATTTTAACAATGGGCTGCCTCACAAATTCCAAGTTTCTACAGTAAAAATAACCTGGACAAACTTGAAATTTCTAAAATCCCTAGCGAAAAATGAATTCCCTATGATTAAATAAATACTCTATATACTGTATTTCTGAACATTTGTGTTCTTGATTGCTACTTATTTTAGCATATCATCTTTCCGTACCATTGTAGACGTCCTTTATCGAAGTTTCTTTTCACGTTTCTTTGTTTTCTTGCGTACAACTGCGTAGAACACGTTAGACTGCACGAGACCACGAGGCTTTCTTGGCCCATGTTTCGTACTATAATGCGCATGCGCGGTACCGCTGTTGCTAAGCAACGCGGGTCGGCGTCGTTCGTGCTCGTCATACTGCGTCATACGTAAGCCCACTCTACAGCTTGCGTTCACGTATACGCACGCTCGCACACAGAGCTCACGCGTACGGTCAGGCGACCTAGCCCTAACTGATTTTACTATAAAGAACGTAAAATTCCGGTGGACGCACGGAAAATTTCGGCTTCCGTTTTTAAATTTTTATGGAAAACACGCAAATTTCTCAATGTTCCACTGAAAAATTTCATTTATATTAGCACTTTTTTAACTTATTGTCGTAATCTTTACGTTTCATGAAATTTTACTATTAATTTCAGTAAAAATTCTGGAAAATATTTTAAATTTCTGTTACGCAAAAGTAAATTTTGATTCATTTCCATGAAAATTTATAATTTATTTCGTAAAAACCTGAAGAATTGCACATTTGTCACCGAGTTACTGTGATTTCACCGTAAAAATTACTTAAAAATTCTCTCCGTGTAGCTGTTAGAAGTTGATTGGTGGGCAGAAGCGTTAACTTCGTTTTCCTCTTTATGGAGACGACGAAACTTTTTTACGCGATTATACGAAGACCTATTTTTATCCGCCATTGGTTAAATTAATTCCACTGTGGAATATCCACACCGTTTAGGTTGGGCGCTACACAATACTGTTCAGGCAAGCTCAAAAGAAAATTCGAACGGTGGAGGTCGGGTACCAACGGTCTACTGGACTTCGTTTACGGTCAAGCATCGGTCGAGCTCTAGGTCTACAAAAAATGGTCACCTACACCCGTGCGACGATTACCCAGTGTCGGATTAAACGTGGTAGCCAACGTTGCGCGAAGTACTGATCGTAACGTCGGCGCGACGTTCGAACAACACTTTCGCCAACTCTAAGCCATAGTCGCGTCCCGATCGTCGGCTGTTTATTCGACGCCGTCTTACTGCCAAGGGTTGGCTGTATTCTGGGTCTGCACACATGGCCAACTACACCCGGGCGACGACTAGCCAGCGTCGGATGAACCGTGGTGACCAGCGTTGCGCCAACTATCAAGCGTACCGTCGGAGCGACGATCGAATAACGGTTTCGGCAACTCTGCGCCATAGTCGCCTTTCGATCGTCGACTGCCGAGCCATCGCCGCCTGATAGCCAACCATGGCTAGTACGTTTCGCCAACGCTGGCTCATCATAGGCCGTCGACCGTTGGCAGCCGACGTGTTGCCACGATACAGCCAAACGTCGGCCGTACTCGGAACGTCGTAGACCCGCACATGGGATGTCGTGTGTTCAGGGCTCACGCACTGTAGCGTACTTACCGCGCGTACGTAACACAGTGAACTAAGAGAAGCGTTCTCTTGCTAAGAAGTAGTTTTTTTTACAGTTATTCCCTTGCTACCAACTCTTCATTTTATTCAATTTTAAACGTTTTTAAAGTTTTTAAAAGTTTTTCTATAGTTTCGTCTTGCTTACAGGAATAGGAGTAAGGAAAAATCTGTGATTGAGACACTGACAGCGTAACCGACTAATTACAAAATTATACATTAATTACGACTGATTTTCTAACGGTTTTCACGAGTTGTTATAGATGTTGCTTTTACTTTTCAATTATTTAAATAATAAATAATAAAAAATATAATAGTAAAAATATGTGATTGAACAACTTTATAAAGAATATTTTAGATTAATAAAGACTGAATGACTGCGATTTTATCATTATTGTAGCGTCCTGTGAAAGGCTTTGATTTGTTTTGTCAATTTCTTTAATAATGAAAAAAGTGATTGAAGTACTTATTAAAAAAATATAGATTGGTAAGGACTAATGACTGTGATTTTCTAATTGTTGTAGCGTAGTGAGTTGTAATTTGTTTTGTTAATTATGTTTATCAAATACTTGATTTAAAATGCCTTTTTTTTATGAAATTCAAATTTTTATGAACATTTTCTAATTCCGATATCGGAGCCTAAAATCGCCATTGCATTTCGAAATTCAAAAAGCCAGGCTATGACATATTAGGGATATTACAGACCCTAGCCCTGATACAGGTTTTCGACAGTTTCCCTGTGTCTGGATATAAGAGCGATGGAGGCTGGGTGTCACGAGAAAGCACGGCTGACACCTCGGGCGGCCTCAGGAGAAATGGAAGTAGTCAATTGAAAAGTGCGTGGTACAAGTGAAAGGAATGATGTTGGATGACGTTGGCCACTAGGGCGTACAAGGGAACGATAGAAATTTAGGATATATTGAGTCGAGTAAAATTGCTAAAAGGAAAATTAAGGCGGGACACAACTGTAACGGGTAAAGAATTCGATTTTTTTTTGTATTTGTTGAAGTATACACGTTTAAGAATATGTGAAAAAAGTCACGTTGAGGATGTCGAGCCCCAAATCGCAAATGATAATAAAATTCTGAAAATTTGGTACGTTTTTGTATGAAGTATTTCAGAGGTCGTGTGAACATTTCACGACAATTAGGAAGTTCGTTATTGAACAATTAACATTCACAAATTAAATGTTGTCTTATGAAAACTCATGTAACTTTGCAATACATTTTTTTTTACCTCTCAATTTTGTAATATCTACAATATACTGAAAGCAACGGAAACAAAACGAAGTTTATTGATTAATTTTTTAAAATTTCTTTTGAAAATTGTTCTTAACAAAATGTTAATTTTTTAATAACGAGCTTCCTAATCGTCGTGAAACTTTAACACGACCTCTTAAATACTTCATAAAAAAACATACCAAATTTTCAGAATGTTCTTATCTTTTTTTATTTCAACCCTTAAGGCGGTTGAAGTAATGATGATAGAATTCTGAAAATTTGGTATGTTTTCACATGAAGTATTTAAGGAGGTCGTGTAAGAATTTCATGACAATTAAGAAGCTATTTATTGAACAATTAACATTAACATGTTTCATAGGGAGTCAACATCCTTAAAATATTGAAAATTGACCGAGTTACAGACGATTCACTGAGAGCGGGTAGCGCAAAGATTTAAGTACGTATATTGAAACTTTCGATCGCGTTTTTTTCGATACAACTTTTCTCGACCTGGCCGCAACCACAAATCTAGCTATACTTGTCCGAGTTTCAATTTTAAGGTCTATCGTTGTAGGAAGCCGTTTCTTTAATTCGGTATTTTTTTAAGCTCCCGAATATATGTAAAAATTTCGCCAAAATAACACTTTTTTGTTAAAAAACCGCCATTTTGCAGAACTTTTTTTTTTTTTCGAAAAACGGCACTGGGAATTTAATATATTTAGATAGATTATAAAACTTTTTTGAAAAAGTTCGGACCAACCATTGTTAAGTCATCGATCACGACGTTGGGCAACATTTTTTATACAGAGACTCTATAATACCTCGACAAAGTTGTTATATTTTTTTTTCAGAAAAAGTTACACCAAGTAACTTCAAGGCATGCTTGATAACACACCTATTTTCCGAATCCCGAATATATAAGCTAGCATATAAAAAAAATCGTATAAAACTACCTTTTTCTGTCCACCTTTGGTGTACTCCCTTAACCAATTAGGCTCTGAATTGAGCGATTAAAAAAAAATATACGAACAACAGTAGAAAACCGTCTGTTACCTCTAACGTTATTGAAAGCTTTACGAATTAAGAAAAAAAAAGGTTCCAAAATGGCAATTAGGGACAGCGTCGAGAGAGTAGGTAAGCGTCGCAGACTGCGTGACCGGATTTGCAAAGACGGCTCAGACGCTTTTTTCTCGAAACTCCACTTTTCGAGACGGTCTGCAAAATGATTTGCACGGTTTGCAATAGGTTTAACGCAGTTATTTTTTCAATCTCCGAAAACAGATTCCACACAGGTTGCCGACTGACTTTTCAAACGTTTTATTTAAGAACTTTTTTTATAACATTTCCAGCGTGAAATGTACCCGACAAAATTATTTGTCTTCCAAAATGAGATAACTGGATTTTTTGGTCCCATCTGTTGATGGATTTTTAAATCCCGATTTTTTAATCCATTAATCCATGGGGCATTTATACAGCCCATGGGAACATGCATTTTCGCTAGAGCCCTCAACATTGCACACGAAAATAAATAATTCATTATAAATTAAGTCAAATAAAAAATGTAATATAGTCGAAGTACCAATAAATAATTGATCATGGATATTTTTGCAGATTTTCTATGCTTTACCTTTTAGAAAAAGGATTGAACAGCGCCCATCTTGGGTTCGCCTGGAGGTTTAAAAACAAACATATAATTCTGTTGATTTCTGAAATTTCACAAGTTTTATTTATGTGTCCGTGGCTACCCGACCCTCTCCTACACTGGAAAAAAAGATTCGGACAAATTCAGTTCACGATTAGGGAATGCCACCGAATAATTTAGTGAATAAATGGAATATTAGGTCCCGGGAAAAAAAAAATTCACCCAATAAACGCGTACTCGAAATTGTCAAATATTTCCAGTGTTTCATCTTCATTGATCGGCAATCTGTGAATGAACAATTTCTTCGATTCAAGTGCTTTTCTCTCTCTGTATGTAACTCGTTCCATTTATATCAAATGGATGTTCGTAGATGTTCGTAGAATTCAACATCTCCAATCCAAATAAAGCAAACGATTTTTTTGCAATATTTATGCACACATGGTCAGGGCGCGATGGTTGAAAGTGCCCTGGACCCCACGCACGCCGAGATGTACCATCGGCCTTGGGGCAATATTAAAGGAGCCGGTATCAAAGTGCAAGATCGCGTTTCTCCCGCATGAAACTCTACGGCATCGAACTAACTGTTCGGCACATTGCACTAACGACAACGGCAAAAAAATAATGCACGTACATATACATAGAGCTTAAGCACGAGATTTGCGAGAGTACATAATCCCAAGAGGTACAAGTTTCCAGCTCTCTTGAAAAAAAGGTAATTCTTTAGATAAGTGATTTTTTCGAAAACTTCTTTTTATGCTATTTTCTCATTTATTGGGTTATAATTGATGATATTCGGTAGGGGGAAGCTGACATCTTTCATTATCAAATTTTTTACGAGCAAAAAATCGTTAAATATAATTTCGAATTTTTCAAACACCCAAACAAACCCCGTATAGGCGTTGAAATGTTTTTGAAAAATCCAATTTTATCACGTGTTTCCGCGAACTTCAAAACCCCATAACTTTTTATGGGGCGGGGGGGGGGGGGGGGGGGGTGAGTACAGCTTTCTCCGACTGAATACTATAATTTATAACCCAATAAATGAGAAAACAGAAACACAAATGTTAGGCTCATTTTTCAGAAAAGTCACTTATCTAAAGAATTATCGAAAAAAGGTTTTTTCAACCCCTGTACTCAAAGACTTTATCAGATCATCGAAGCGCGTGCTTTATCTCTTTTTTTTTCATGGCGATTCTACGTTTTCTACGACGAAAACGAATGTGTTTCCCGTTCCGGCCGGATGGCAGGGGCCTCGCTTGAGATCCGGCATTACGGAATCACTTTTACGCGTTTTCGAGGTCTCTCATCCTGCGTCCTTCTATTTTTTGGAGCCACGCGGAAAAAACGAGTTAAAGGGTGAGCTATTCGTCGTGCGGCTCTTTTTACGACACTACGATGAAATTTCCTTCACTTCTCCAACATGGTAAATCTCGACCTAAAATAATAGAAAAACGCCTTTTTTGGATCCGTTTTTCAAGAATTCGATGAAGCTCTTACACTTTATTATTGTTTTTCACCCTGAAATGGTATGGATCGCTGGCTCGTGGTGTTCTTCAGTCTTGTATTTTTTGCTTGCAAATTTTGTTCAGCTTTTTAATTGCTCGGTGAGCGCGTGGGGGGGGGGGGGTGTCCTCGTTTGGCTATTACCCTCTCTCTCTCTCTCTCTCTCTCTCTCTCTCTCCCTCCCCCTCCCCCTTCCCCTCTCTTGAAAACACCAGGCTCGATAGTTTGTGCTTTCGCGTCTGACCGTCTGTCCGTTCGTTCCTTCCTTATGCTCCGGGACATTCATAAAAAGGACCCAAAAGGAGAGCAAAGGCACCGGCGTCTCAATTTTTCATCGCATATATCGCGTTTTTTCTTCTTCTTTTCGCCACCGTGAAAAACACACCCTTCAATCTTGTTAGTATTAAGCGATTTTCTACGAGAATCTCCACCTTACATTGCATATATATATATGAACAGATGGATAATGAGCCTCGGCCCTCGTTAATCTTCGCTAAGGTGATCGTGATCCTTGCATTCGATCGTTGCACCGTTTTTCCCCGCGCGTCCTCTTTCGAAAAAACTCCGCCCTCTTGGAGCACCTGGTGTTGTCCCGCTGAACCGAAAAAAAATGGGCGCGTTTGATTCGATGGAAGTTCGTGTAATTTAGTTGACGCTGACGAAAATTGATCGAAAGATCTTCAACGGAGTTAAAGAAAAGAAACGGGAAAATTGAAACTGAGAAACGCGAGAACACTGCGGCGTCTTTTATTTTAGCGCGAAATACAATCGAACGTCCGGTGACATACTGGGTTATTTTGACATCGACGAAGTTTACACAAAATACTCGCTTTCTCAAAATTGCGAATTTTCAATGATTTTTCAGTGTAATTTAATATTGTATTTTGCGAATGTCAATTATGCAGACATGTTGAGGAGTGTTAAAACTGTATTCCTGAATTTTTTCGAATAAAAACAACCAAATAATTGTTACTGGCAGGTTGATGAAGTACGATCCGGGTTAAATTGATCTTGATAAATTGGTCAATTGATTGGTTGATGAAATTGATGAGAGAAAAGTAACGCGATCAAATAATTGCAATAAATGAAACACACTAAAATGAAAGTGAACAAGGCTCTTTTATCAAATTACCTGGCGATGTCGAGATGTCAAGTTATAAACAAAAATTTGTCGCTATAAAAAATACATGACAATGTATAGAGCAATAAATGTATATAACAATAGGTAATACATCGCGTTATAAATATAAATGGGTTATTCTCCCTAAATTATTATTTAGCGTGTAGCCGGATTCTTTTAATGGATGCTATTCGATTACTTTGTAGGTTGTTTTTTTTTTATACAACAGTTTGAAGTCATTCGAAATCTTCCTACAAAACAGATTTCGCCAAAAAATCGTCGTTATCCTTTCTATCTCTGTATTTTGAAAATGATAATCATTCCTCTGGAGTGTAACAATCCAGATTTCATATACTTTAACAAGCTAAAGAGGTACCAAAAATTCCAAATACCGTCAGAAAACAAAAATTCCTTGTAACCATTGGACAATTATTTAATTCCGCCTTGGAGAATAAAAAAATGGGCACAGGTAGGGTAAAGCCAGCAAAGAGATCGCAATTTATACATTTTTATTTCCAGAAAAATCAATTTTGATAATACACTTTCCACCTCTTAATTAAATCAAGCTTTGGTTATTTAAGGACACTATTTGAAATATAACTCTTAAGTAACAATCTCAAAAAATATTTCAAAAAGGCATAAAGTTAGAACTTGTCCTGTGCGCACTTTTAGGGTGCTGTGTTGTTAAAGAGAAAACACAGTGAGAACCTTTCATAAAAGCTAAGAGTGCGTATGAGAACGGAGTAGTGGTAAGGAATAGTGGTAAGAGTGCGCACTCTTTGGGTGCGTACTCTTACCAAATATGATACGCATTTTTAGTCTATGGTCACTATAATTATCGTAAGCAAGCAAAACGCCGACACAACCTCATAATAAAAACAAAATTTGGATCACAAATTTTAAGTATAATAACACCCGTTGGGTGCAAATTAATCGCAAACCTTAAAAAACGTGTTAAAAATTGTTTAAAAATAAGATCAAACATATCGAAAATCTATTTTTAGTCATAAAATTGGAAATAAATACCTCAACGAGGCGAGTTGCTGTCCAACACCTTGACATGCCATAGCCACTGTCAGGTTAGGTGGTGTCGCCAACACAAAAAAAATGAAACAATTAAAAGCACTGCATATTTTTTGGAGGCTTTACTCCATATCCCAATAAATAACGAAATTTTGCAACCATTTTCTCAATCATTCCTCTGGAGAGCTGCAAATCAGTTCATATATTGTGTGGCGGGTGGTGCTAGCTGAGCATGCTTACCAGAGTAGTGCCTTTTTTCCTCTTCCGAAGGGCCTCATGGTATCGTATCATTTTAGAAGCTTGCGCTTTTTTTTACAGACCTTGCGTATTCTCAGGTGATGTCACAGGCGAGCAGTCATTCCTTTGGTCATTCTTAACCGTATCATTTTCCACTAAAATAAGTCACTCTTTACTTGTTCAAGTGGAACTTTCAGATACATACTCACGGCCAGATCTTGAGGCTAGAATATGGTAGCATGCCATGCAGCGCATAAAAACTCATTTAAATCGTCATTCCTCTGGAGTCATTCCTCTCGGTTCCTTCCAACATGTGAGATCCAGGGGCATGATAGATGCGTCAGAGGCATGACACCACCTTCGTTACGCATGTGTGGATATGCATGAGGTTATATAAAAATGATTCTATTGTCACTAAACCATAAGCAGAAAATCTACATCAGACGACTGCCTTAAACAGGGTCCTGTAGGAAGAGAGAGGTTGAAACAAAAAGAGCGAGATAAATATTCAAAGAAAAAGAAGAAGCAGATATTATTAAACCAATAAAAACTTAATAAGAAAAGGTTTGCCTCATTCCTCTGGCCCTACTATTTCTTTCGATCATAATAAATCTCTCAAAACTGATAAATCAGTGTGATCTATAGGGAATTATATTATATCGATTAGAACAGAAGTCAATTGCAATTTTTTAATTAAAAAATCAAATATTTTGGTTTATAGATTTCGTTGTCCTTCGAAGGAATTATTTTGGGAGCATCACCCGTACAACAATAAGTAAATAGCGTTACAAAAGGATAAAACATTGAGTAATTATAAACAAATACTGTAAATCGACACCACTAAATGAATGTCAACGGACAAGAGAGAAAAATTATTTCAATATATTCATTCAAGTGTACCTGTGAGCATATCACCCTCGAACGGTTCCCACTGCATCGAGTTACACACCCCCATTAAAAGCCTCCGTTCGTCGGCGAGCCAAGCATCATTGTGTCGTCTTAAAGAGCACGAGGAAAAAAGAGCATGAGATTATCCATTCAAGGGTGCGATTCACCCGTTCACCCAAGACTCTGGCGTTCTCTTTCCTTTTTTTCGTCATCAATCGTTCATTCATGCTCTCGGGTGTACACACGTCGCGGACCCGATGATGCTGTTAACTGGCGGAAAGGATCATAGAAAGGCGACTATATTATTCTTGCGAGATTTATCGGGGAGCACTTTAAGATCAACGATGCCGCCATCATCGTCACTTCCTTTCTCGTATATATATAGTTCGTACTTTCAGTAGTCACCCATTTTTGTTTTCCGTCTGTCGACCATCTACGAAATCGTGAAAGCTTTTTCAATATAAATAAATAATAGTAACTAATAATTATAAGTATCAAATAACAACGACAACAACAACAACAACAACAATAATAATAATAAAACCTACGATGAGTTTACTGGAAAGAGGAAATTAACCTATTACGACATGATAATTCCTTTTTTGGAATATTATACTAATTAAGGCAGTAGTGCTGTCTACAGCACTGTTTGTGAGGTGATTTTTAGGACGGAATAATTAAGAAGATGACGGAAAAACACATACACACGGTTATTAATCCTTCAAGATGTACAAATTTGAAAAAAAAGGAGAAAAAATCATTGTCGTGTACTTTTGTAGGTTGGTTTACAAGGGTGCGCAAAAACGCTCCCAATTGGCGACCAGTATCGTGGACGTTGAATGAATCTGAAAAAAAAACATATTCTCAATCTGTATGAGTGTTGTGATGTTTAGTACCAGATTCAGCAAAACAATTATTTACAAAATGGTGGCAAGCTAAAGCTGGATTAACACTTATTAATATTGTTCCGACCATTCTACGAGTTACATATAAACCAAATTATTTCGACTCAATTCCATACTACCGACGTTAAAAAACAGTTGGAGTTCCTGAATGTACTCCTTGGCATTTCTATAACTTGGCTGATTTTATGAGTATCGTTAAGCAGTAGAACAATAACATTGTTTTTAAAATAACTAATTTTTTCAAATTTCCAAACAATGATACTGCCTTGAAGCGACGTATCACCCCTCCAGCCAGTGAAAAACCAGCGACTAAATTTTATTTTTCGGACGAATTGCATATTTTGCCGATACTACGGAGACCCTTCATTAAGGGATAACACCACTATAGGAGTTTGGAAAAATCGTTCTTTTTGGCTTAAAAAATACTCTGGGGTTATAAAAACAATATGCAATTGGTCATGTAGCGAAATTTTTCTTTTCATCATTTTTCTTTTCTAACGCGTTTTTCTCGAAAACACTTTTTTCAAACTGGCAGGGCGTGTTACTCAAACACCTTTGCATGAGTCGCTTCGAAATGTTGATAGTGGCTTCATGATTACATTCTCTATGGGAGTAGGTAGCCGTTTTTGTAAATTAAATGTAAACGTTTTTTTTATAAACAATTTACTGTTCATTTTTGGGGGAAAAAATCGATTGATTTCTTTCAAAGTGCGCCATTTTTTCAAAATTTGATAATAAACAAATCCCTGCGTAGTCCCATAGCTAAAAAATATAGATTATAATTTAAAAAAATATAGATTGCAACAATAATTTTTTTTAATACCTTAATATATGTTAAATCAACCATCTCAACAGAAATCTTATTCCTTTTTTCATTCTCCCAAAATAAATTGTCAAAGTTAGGCCTTATTTTCTGCCGCTAGAGTGGCGTTATCCCTCAATCTTTTTACACAACGGAGGATGGTGATTCCAATGATTTGTCCAAAATATACGATATTCGAACATAAAATCCCAAAATATACGATTTCTTCGGCTTACTCCGCCACCTTGGGTGAAGGTGGCGGATCGATCGCTCTGCTCCCTGGCATTTTGCATCATTGAGGCATTTTGCATCAATCAAACTTGATCCATGCGAAAATCCTAAAAATGCTATATCACCCTTAACGATTCCATCGCTGTCGATGGAACGGCAACACATTTTTTCCCTTAATCCACGATTAACGTAACAGCATTCACTTTCGCCATCTTGACGATTTCATATCGGCACAAACGTTGCCACGTCCCGAGTGCATCTCCGCCTCGTTTTTCTCAATACTTTGTTCTTAATGGCTCAATTATTCGCGCCTTAGCGCGTAACCCGCGCGCTGCTTATTCGCGCATATGCCGGAGCGTATCTTCTCGTGTACTTACGGTCGTTAGATTTTCCACGTGGGTACCGAAGAACGTTACGTGCGCAAACATAGTCTTCCCCGTGGATATATATATATATATATATATATATATATATATGTAGACATTCACCACTTGCTTATACATATACATCAGCATGAATCTGAAGCTTGTCAGCAGAAGGGCGTAAATATCGTGAATTTATCACTCGAGCCTTCTGGATTGAGGGCCCTTACGCGCCGTAACTCGGCGTTAAACTACACGCTGCTTGCACGCTAACTGGGGAACTCGCGCGAACGAGCAAGCGAGTTCTCTCTCCAGTCGTCACACCACTCGAGCTCAATCAGATAGTAAACTTTAATGGCCCCTCATTTTCACGGTAAAAGAATTAAATGCCGGGCTAGACTTGACGGTGGAAATGTTTCGGGAAAAGATAGTGAGCTTCAAGACATTGGGTGAACATAGTTTCGAACAAAAGAAACGTGTCAGATGAACACGTTTCAGCATTTTCGCTTCCGGTCGAACTCATTTGATTCGATATGGGTTTCAAAAAAATTCGACGAAGATTTTATCCAGTGGGGAAAGATGTACAATTTAGTTGTCAAGTTATAGGGATTTTTGTACGCTGAGGGACGCATTGAATGAATGCGGCATTTTTTGGGGTACTTTCGTTTGAAGAGAGTAGATTTTTGGCTACTTTAATCGGAATATTTATGAGACTTGAAGAAATAATTATGTTTGGAGCGCACCTCTTATTTCAGACAAACGTTTCATGGAGAGTTAACTTCGTAATACATTTTTTATGTAAAGGATTTGTGACTCTGATAAATTATTTATTATATTTGGGATGATGATTGCTAGGCGGAATAAAATGCGCATCACGTTCTTAGCTGGGATATCCTGCTGTGTGGTGAATACGTTGGAAACAATCTCAATACGTATGCTTTGTAACGTTTTTTTTAGGAATTTTATATTGTGATTTGAATTTCAAATCTTTCTTTGGAATTCGCAATTTTACGGTGTACTATTAGGATGAAATGAAATTGTCTACGGACATCAGGGGCAAAATATATTAGTTGCTGGAGTAAATAAGAAGGAATATTGATTGACTGGAGTAAATGAGAAGCAATATTCCTTTGATTATGAAATGAACGATCTATAAGTTGCCTGTATAGTTTTATTGCAGTGATAAAAAAGTGAATTCAAATCAATTAAAATATCCCCAGTAAAGACAAGTGTTTTTCTTGGCGTCAGGTGTACAGTGTTAAAAAATACTGTTGATTTCCAAGGTCTATTCAATTTTTTCCCCTTGCTTCACGGACTACTGTGATTCTGTCTGTTCAAAATACATTTTTTTATTCGCTTTTAGCACTCCTTGATGTAGATGGTATTGAAGTATGTATCCTTTGAATGTAATGCTTTTTTTCTTCATATTTCCCCATTTTTTGGCACATTTAGTCTACACATATCACTTAAGGGAGCTTTCCAGTGTGAAATTTTCAAAAAATCGATTTTTTTTTTTTTGCTTTATCGAATAGTATACACTCTTCCGAATATTCCCTGAAATTTTCATGCCGAAATTCAGATTATTTCGGTTACTGTACAGCATTTCTTGGAAGAAGGCAACGGAGCGCTACAGCTACAGCGAAACTTTGAACGCGTTTTTCTCGAAACAGCATTTTTCAAAACGGTGTCCAACTTGGAGGGCAGAGTTTTAAAGCTATCGAGTTGAATTTTTTACACAATATTCTTAACGTCATTGTTTATCGTGCTATGGAACCTTTTTTTTTTTTTTGACATCTTCCTATTTTTTTGTAAAAAAACTGCCAAAAAAATGCTAAAATCGTTACTTTTTGTTCAAACCGGCGCCATTTTTGCAAAAAAAAAAAGCCTCTATAGCACGAAAGCCAATTATATACCGATCAATAATCTTTTTGTGTTTTTTGTTTCAGATCAAAATTGTGACCCCCAACGTGGACACCACATCCAAGTGCATTTTCTGCAACAATTGTTTCATCATTTTTATAGATATTAATTAATAAATAAATCGATCTTTAAAAAATTGTTTTGTATTCTTCAATACTCAATTAATATACAAAAAAAAAAAACCAGACCGATTAGATTATTTTTTCTTCAAAAAAAAAAAAATCGCGAAAAACAGCGATTTTTCGGGCTGTCACACTGGAAAGCTTCCTTAAATGCTTTCGAAAATCCTTATCAGAGATCCAAAACCTAAAACTGGAAAATAAGAGTTTTAAGCAGTTCAAAGCAGTAATAAAAATGAAGAAATGAAAAAAATGGGGAAGGATTTTCGTTGTGTTCTAACGACAAAAACTCACAATTGATGTAGGCAATTCAATTCATACGTATTTGATCAAATACAATGTTGGTTTTCAGGTATAAGAAATATATGTGAAGAAAAATATCTTTATTTGCATGCAGCAAAACTGTTTGAAATTCCAATACATTATTATTCCGAACGAATCACATTGTATTTGCATTACTGGTATGTTTATTCGCAACCAGAAAATGTACGACATTTTCTCATATACATACAAGCTTATACAGGTTGACAACAATTCTCAAAAGTGAATAATTATAGAAAATATTTTGTATTAGCACCATTTCGGTATATAGAAGAGGATGTTCATCTTGTGTATGTATATCATAACATGTGTAATCCAACAATGCACAAAATTCGCCCTGCCTCGAGACGTTTCACGAAATTGGTTACATGGGTGCTCAGAGTTCAATTAGCTTGCAGGAGAAGCCTCGGGCCCTGCACCACCACCCGGCCGCAGAGCACACTTCTACGGTTATGAATTTTCTATTAAATAAAAATAAAAAATCCAAATAAACCGATGTAGTATATACGATTAAATACTTTTCTAAGTAACTAATACCAAATACCAAATGGATTGGAAGCATACGCATTTTTTAATTACTCAACGATATTAAATGAATCTTGATTTAAATAAATAAATATATTTCAAATGAGTCGCTGGAACTGAAATATGAAATGCATCACTGGATCGAATCAAAAGAAAAAACATCGGTCCTACGAAAATTTTAGTTGATTCAAGTGAAAATGGATTTAAAAAAATACATTTAATTGATGTCAACTTACTTTTTTTTTTTAGTGTAATCAACTAAAACATAGCGTTGCAATAAATAAACAAATATAATTTAGTATTTATTTCGGTCGTGCAGAGAAAAAAAACGCAGGATGATGCATCGGCGTATATATGCAGTGTGAATAATTCGCATCGATCACGCCACGTTCGATCGTGATTACGTGGGCAAAATTCTCCAGCTGACCTATAGACCGTCGAAAGCCCGCGGTATGTCGAGGTGCATACGTATATGGCTCGTGTTTCTCCCGTGTCGCGAGAATTTTTAACACCTCTCGTCCCTCGACAGTGCCGCGTTGCAACTTTTATTAGCATTTTATCTCTATGGCGGCTGCTTCAAATGTCGCATTACCATGCATAGTACCCGCTCATGTTCGATGTGCAGCATACCGTTCGGCTATATGCACCGCCATACGTACTCACGATACATACTCTCTGACATTTTGTGTATGCCCCCTTGATTAATTACCGCGTTGCCCCAACGAACGAACGCAAACGTGATGATGAGCGCACGTCACTTGATTCTTTCATATATATTTTTTTTTCGGCGCGAGTCGCCATTACCGCTTCCATCGCGTTCTGGCCCTCAGTGAGAGGAAGATAATGGCGGCGGCATCTCAAAATCGTGCGCTATCCAGAGCCGCAGCGTCTTAATTGGTCGGCTAATTGGCCGAGAGGGGCCGTCGTCCGCGAGAAAGAGGAACGAAAGGCCCCGCGAGAGGCTCGGATTCTCGGCTGAGAGATCTGGCCGGTGGGTTCAGAATTTCGTATACGTGCTCGAGATCCGTGGGACAAAAGTTTCCTCGATGACGGGCACATATTTCGTCTGATAATGCACTCTTTCTATTAGGGGAGAGGCAACATATATGGGATACTTTTGTTTGAAATTCAACGAAAAGCCAACAATTACCAAGACGGTCAAATTTTACGATTTTATGATTTACATGTAATTTACAACAAGATGCTAATCATTATTTTGCACATTACATTCCAATATTTTGAGCTATATTGTTATGTTATATGTTTTACAAGAAATGATGGAAGGAATGGTTTTAAAAAAGGGCCTAAACTACATTTTTCTTATAGTGAAACTCTGGGCAAGACGAATACGCGGGGTAAGATGAATCATAAGCCTAGCCACTAAAAAGCGTGTGCGAGTTCACCAGTGCTGCCGTTGGAGTTTTGCGGGACAGCGGTGAGGTGAATGGGTGTGAAAGTATCGACTGAGGTGGCAGCACGCGTCTCGAATGAGAAAACGATATCGGTTTATTGACAAAACGATGCAATTTTTGGTGAAGTTTAACTCGTTTCAGTTTATTTGAGTTGCTGATATTCATCAGAGACAGATAGGTAAATACAATGAAAATATTAATTATTAATATAATACGAACGGTTTGTCAGAAATTTGCAAGGTGATTGCGTGATTTTTTGTTAATTCGTTAACCATCTAATGATTAACCGTTGAAACTAAATAAAATTTTACAACGTACCACTATTTAAGTTAGAAAGGGTGATATTAAAGTAGTAGAGCATTTGGTTTCTCTTCAACGGGTGTTTCTACCAGAGAAAGAAAAAGAACGTGCAAATTATCAAATTGATATGGAAGCTAGATTATTCGGACTAATCCTACAGAACTTAGACGATTGGCTTATCAAATTGATGGTATTGAGAATGAAACCACTTCTATATGTGAAAGAGGCCAATTATTCGTGTCCCATCATTATCCCAGCGCTGTTCCATCTTGCCCCGCGTACGGGGTAATATGGGGAAAATAAAGGTTTCATTTAAAATATATATATTGTATGGAACAAATCAGAAAGACTGATTTTTTTGCTTCTAAAATTCAAAGATTAATACATGTTGATTAGTTTAAAAATGAATTAAAGTTGACGAACTGATATATGTATTGCTTTATTTGAACACGACCTTAGCGCTATCGTCTTGCCCCGACTTGAAATAATAAAAAAACAGATATCGCTATAGGAAAAATCAAGATAGTCCACTATCCGATGTTAAGCAACCAATACATGGTGCTTCTCCCCTAGTATACATGCATGTTCGATGCGGGCAATTATCTTGGAAAAAAGGGAAACTACGTGAAGAATAGGGCGAGAAGGAAATAGAGAATTTGCTCATCCATGAAGATTTCCCGAC
>OX632362.1:3972118-4144618 GCA_951751655.1 Ophion costatus | reverse complement strand
GAGGTGCGAATGTGTGGGATATATAGACGGTACAAGCTCTGTCAAAAATTTACAACCAACAGCATCGTATAGGCATTGGATATTATACGCTTCGACCGCAACTTTTGGCTCATACGTGTACCTGCAGAACTACCTTAATGGCTAACGTATTGGCTTTTTTGGAACGATTCGCAACCCTATATGGTTTAAATTCATGACGATAACGAAATTCTTTCTTTGAGAAAAAGTCGCTCAACAATCGAGGGATCGGAACCGTGGCTGGGTTCCGATTCCTAGATTCTTCCGAACGCGGGATATAATTTTAGGGGGCAAACGTGGAAAGGCCGGAAATTAGGTTTCCTCATCCTCTTTCACTTTCCCTTGTGTCTTATCACCCTTCCTTGTCATCCCTCGCTCTCCCGCTCTCGCGTCCTCTTGCGGGACAGGGAGAGATAGCGTGGGAACACGAGAGACAGTGTTGGAGGGCGAGGGAAAGCGAGCGAGGGTGATGGATAGTGTGGGAGAGCGAGAGAGGGCGAGGGATGGCGAGAGACGGCGCGGGAAGCCAAGGGTTGCGAGGGATAGTGAGGGACGGTGAGGGAAAGGCAAGGGAAGGCAGGGTTTGGGGAGACGAGAGGACACTCAAGAGACAGACATGGCGAAGGGACACGAGGAAGGGCAAGAGAGGTGAGAAAAGCGGAAAAACCGAGAGAGGGCGAGCGAAGTCGAGACATGGCGAGAGATAGCGAGGGGTGGCGAGGGATAGTGCAGGATGGCGAAGCAGGTTGAGGGATCGGTAGGGATGCCGAGGGAAAACGAGAGCTAGCGAGGGATGGCGAGGGAAGCAGGTGGATAGCGACGGAAGCGGAAGCTTTCATCTTCCAGACTACATAACTTTTTTAAAATAGACTCTCATTTTGCCCTCAAAATTAATTTACTGGCTTCCAGTAATGATCGACTTAATGGTTTTAATACGTGATATTATACACACAATGCCTCCTTATATTCTTTATCTAAAATGAACGCGTAAATATCGGGTACAACATTGTAAATATCGGGACCAGCGCCGATTAGTACCTCTGTGTCTAAAAAAATATCAGCATCGTAGAAGGTTCCAGGTGAAGCGGCTCATTCTTAGTATATAGGTAATGTTTAGTGTATAGACTTAGTATATAGGTTATGTTTAAAAAAAGATTTAGTACGGTATTTCATAATACTTTTAATCTATCGCAATCCTTTAAGTAATTGATATAGTTTATTAGAATTACTTTTGCTTTTGATGCCATATCTGTCATTAAGAAGTCACAATCATTCGATAGGGTAGTGACAGCATGCAAGCAGGTTCGATTCTATGTAGAGGCGTGAAATATATTGTTCAGGAGAATCGTCGCAGAAGGCCAGGCCATTTAGATAGAACTCTCACGAGGAACATCACTTAGGTTTCCGCCGTCGATTTTGTTGAAACTCATATAGATGGTACGAAATTTAAAACTATGGGGTGCCCCAAAATAATCTCACATTTTAATTTATTAATAGAACTTATTATTCATTTGAAAAGTACGAATATTTTAATTTTAATATAAGGCAGAAACATGGAGGTTATGTGTGGAACACAATTTCCGATAAATGGCTGTCTCGTTCTTGTTTGCAAACGTTCACTCTTTTGACGAAATGTTCAATAACATTTTGGCATAATTGCCTCCTTGAGCTCCGGAATAGTCTGTGGATAATTCGCATACACTTTTCCTGTCAGAAAACCCCAAAGAATGACGTCCAACGGCGTCAAATCGCACGATCTTAGTGGTCAATTCACATCGCCGCGGCGCGAGATAACACGACGTGCGGACTTTTCGAACCGTCTCGACAAAATGGTCCCCATTTTTGTAGCGAATTTCCACAATTTCTATGCGTTGCTCGATCGTGTAATTCTCCATGACCGAACCTAAAGACTTCCTGATGCCAGTAGTCAAAGATTAGTACTCTATGTTCACCACAAAAAAATAGCGCGCAATTAAAAATGTTAAGTCATTTTGAGAAAACCTTTATTAGACACGTATTTTTTTCATTGGTGGAAAAAAAGGTTTTACCGGGGAAAACCACCCCTCGAAGAAAGGCAGTTTCACCCACGAACCGTTCACCAATCTGAATGAAACAAAAACCAAAATTCTTCCATATAGAGCGATGAAAAACTCACTATAGAAGCATTTAAAAAAATAACTTAGGGCGTGATACGCCTTTCTTTGAGGGGCGGTTTCTCCCCTCAAAACCGTTTTCCCACCGGGAAAACAAATACGTGTCTAATATTTTCCAATGCTTGATCGCATACATGAGTGTCGACAAAATCGAAGTCAATTTGAACAACACGGCGTTAAAAGTGTTGAAATGAGCGTCAGAACTACACGCCTGGAACGTGTAGAAATAACGCACTTGTCTTATCTCAGTAAATACTGCTTCTCCCCTTCTTCAACTACTGCATCAATGAAGTACACTATCATTCCAAAACGCAGCGGCGTTTTTCTCTAAATTTTTATTGTCAATGTCTATTTTGAATCAAAGTAGATCTGGGGTGTCTTCCATTTGACAGCGTTCGTAAAAATTACGAAACAATCAAAAACTCGAATTGAGCATCTGATCGTCCTACAGTTGCAAAGCAACGGGCACACGCGAACCAGGTGACTGCAACAAAAAAGCTGCCTTCTCGCAGATTGTAGTCCAAACGACGAGAGCTAAAGAATTCGCGTGTGAACGTTTCCGAATACGGGATTTTCCACACGTTTGGACACCAAACAATGGAATGATTCCAAGGGGATGGAACTTCATTTGGGATATACACTCAACGTTTTCTCACGTATCTTCCTCTCAGAGTCTGGACCATCTCCCCTTCCTCGTCCACTTCTACCACTTGGAATAGAGCACGCAGAAAAGAACCGAAGTGAAATTTCGACGAGAATAAGAAGAAGACGAAAAAATGAAAGATCCTTGCGTGACCCCGAGGGGAGCAGAACAGAAAGAAAGGAAGCGAGCGGGAGAGAGAGAGAGAGAGAGAGGGAGAGAGAGAGAGAGAGAGAGCGAGAGAACGAAGTGGGTCAAAATGACGTGAAGTGGGACAAAGAGAAAGAAGCAGCCCACGTGATCATCAGAGACTTTTAATTGGTGGAGAGCTCTCGGCAAGTCTCGAGCTTGTTGGTTATATTTCGCGTGGTGGAGGACCTCCAGTGGGAGGGGGTGAGATCGGGCGATGGGGTGTTCAAGGGAGACGATGTGCCACGCGAGAAAGAAGGTCTCTCTCTCTCCCCCTACCACCATCCCCCTCGTTCCCCCTTCTCCGTCACGCAGTGGTGGACCTTGTTGCAGCTTCAAAAAACCTGCGAGATGAATACATGCATGCACACCCACACATCCAGACCCATACACACCTACACTTACAGAAAAGAAGGATAAGCGGAGCTTCTCGATGTGATATGGTGTGGTCGGGCGCGTGGAAGCGGTCGCAAGAGGGCGGTCTCCACGATGAGCCCCACCATAGCCAGCAACAAACACCTTCTCTCCGCAAAGTTCTCCTACGTAAAAGCCTCAGCACAACCTGACTCGGTTTCTTCATCTCTTACCCAACCAGTACCAACATCCACCCTTTTCTCTCGCACACTTTTCTACGCACACTCCCGCGAGCACTTCCCGGTCTTCTTCGCATCACCAACACCCCCCTCCCTGTAATCCCTGCTCTTTCTCGAAGATACTTAAGGGGCCCACGCACATTGGACATGTGTGTGCATGCGCACGAGTGTGCGCTCATACGCGCACGCAACTCTCGGAGTCTTTTCAGAACTTTACACAAACGTGTGTATATGTGTGTGTGTGTGTATGTGTGTGTGTATAACGCGACCTGGAGCCGGCTCGCCGCGGGAAAGATCCGCCTCCGCGCGAGCGCCGCTCGAGCCACACGCTTCTCGAAAAACCTCAGTTATAATTGTTACCCGCTGGGAGAAGCACCATTCACACCGTGCTTTCTATACTTCACTACCTAATAATTGTTCAATTCGCCCGTACGTGGGGCGACGCTCGTGAAGGGGCTCATGGTACCCAACAGCAGGTCTCTCTCTCTCTCTCTCTCTCCCTCTCTCTCTTTCTCTCTCTTTCTCGGTCTCTCTGACTTCCCTATAAGTATCAGTGATGTGAATATACCTGTGTGCAAATACACGTTCCGATAACATTACAAGCGATATACAGGTGTAAAAAGATTTTTTCTCTCGCTTCTCGAGATCACGAGATCCTGAGTTCATCATCGAGATCTTCATCTAAAATTCTCTCACCATACGCGCGAGTGTACGGAACCGTAGGCGCATATGAGACTCGATGATCGGTAGCTTCGCGGTGCTCTTTTTTTCATCCGGAACTTTTAAGTGGACTCATTTAGGCTGGACGGCTAGAATTTGGGGTGAAGGTACTTCGTCGCGTGCTGTGAGGGAGAGTGAATCGTTGTGATTAGGGATGTGCTCTATCGACTTTGACTCCATCCACGAGGTCTCAGTTTTTTTTGCCATGCAAATTTGGGCTTACGAATAGTTGCACGCGGGTGTGGGTGTGTGTAGAAAAATACGTCGAGGTAGCAATCGCGGAACTCGGTCGATAAGCTCGGGCAATTTGGTATCTTTTTTTGGAGAAGTACATTGAGGGTGGATCCACGGCTGGGTGTCCGTGTAGGTTGTGCATGAACACACGTACGATCGCGGACTGTGAAGCCAATTGAAGGGGTGGAATTTTTTGAGCCGGGCCTTGAAAAACGGATCTGCCCTTTCGAAGACTTCGACGGCCGGTGCAAATTACACGCGCACTTGAAAATTGTATATAGAAAAGCAGCAATACGCGAGTGGCTGAAGAGACGCGCATCACCTGCTCTGCCGCGCTGGAAATGCTCGTGATCGACGACGACGAATCGCCGATCGTTATTTCTGCCCTCGAACGCGGCGGGGATGACGCGCGATCGCTTCGACGATAGGGAGACTTGAACTGATACATCGCTGATTATAAAACGCGCAGTGAGGGGAAACATTCGCCGGGACACTTGATTGCATCGGTTTCGCGAGCTACAGACGAGGAATTTGCGTGATTGCAAAAAGCGACAACGAGAGGAGAAAGAAGGGAACGAGCTAAATATGAATTGCGCTTATCAGTACCCGCAAACGGCGCATCCCCAAAACGTCATGATGCCGAATGGAAATCAGCCGAATCATCACGCGTCCACTGACGCCGAGTTCTTCGAGGTAATTTTTGAACAATTTGCTAGTGTTTTGCTCAAAAAGCGGTGGGGCGATTTCAATGATTGATTGGTGTTGTCACTTGGAGGAAAATTCTTGCTTCAGGCTGGATAATGTGATCAGAGTGGGAGAGATCCGGGGAAAATGCTCATGAACTTAGGAGGGTATATTTATTGCTGAGACAAGGATTTTTATCAAAGATTTTCTTGTCGGTTGTTAGACTGAGAAAAATGATTCGGTTGAATCAACCGAATGCATTACCCTTTAAGGGCTTACATACACCTGAGATGGCTAAAAGTAAGGTTACTATTAAGATTCTTTTTTGCGTATAAAGCTGAATTTTATTGAACAACCATGATATACATTTTAAAGTATGACATTTTATCGACTATTCGAACGGAATTTCGAACGGTAAAAAAGTTACAGTCGTTTTCCTGAGACATGTTTTTGTTGACAGTGTTTGCGGTACCACGGGAGCCTCTGCCATTTTTTATCTAAAAAAATATTTTTTTCTTAAAGTAGGTAGATAAAACTAGTACTGACCGAGCCGGAGTTTAAAAATGTAATTTTTTCGGGTCATGGCAGTCACTGGAATAACACAGGCGATTTTTCGCCTCAAAATTATTCAGTACTTATGATGAAACAAAAACTATGCCAGGTATCGGAAAAACGGCTCGATAAGTACTAGATTATTGTGTGCAGCATAACTGTGCAAAACTTGATCCCGATTGTTCCAGTAGTTGCGGAGATATCTCTGGTACCGATTTTGAAAATACTGTTTCGAGAAAAACGCCTTTAAAGTTTTGAGTATACTTTGCGCCCCAATCGTTAGTCGTTGCTCACTCGGTCAGTTACAAAACGCTATAACTTCGTCATTACTGCGAATTTCCTTATGAAATTTTCAGGGAACACACTCAAAGGATAGTTCTTTCGAATGAGCACATTTTGAAAAATCGATTTTTTTTACCTACCCATGTGTATGTAAGTCCTTAAGTGTTTTCGTTGGCAGCAACTGTATTTCTACCCATAAATATTGATGGTTTTTACACATTTTTTTTCTTTCAGTCGTTACACGGAGACGAACAAATTATTTGAATCAACCGAATGCATACATTTTAAGCATTTTACTTTGAAGCAACTGCATTTTTCTTCATCAATATTGACTAGAAATTAATTCATAGAATGAATAATATATAATTTGATTGCTGGGATCATGATCTTTATCGAAGAGTTTTTTCTTTCGGTTGTTAAACTGAGAAAAATGATTCGTTTCAATCAACCGAATGCATTACACTTTGAGTATTTTCGTTGGAAGCAACTGCATTTTTATTCATAAATATTGATAAGAAATTAATATGTACAATAAATACTAGATAAATTGATTGCTGAGACAATAATTTTGTTCAAAGATTTTTTTTTCGATCGTTACACAGAGAAAAACTATTTATTTGAATCAACCAAATGCATTTTAAGAATTTTTGTTTGAAGCAACTGCATTTTTGTTCATCAAGATTGACTAGACATTAATTGATAGAATAAATAATAGACAAAGTGATTGCTGGGACCATGCTTTTTATAAAATGTCTTCTTTCGTTCGGTCGTTTATTTATGAAAATTTTTAATTATATAAATAGATAATAAATGAATAACTACAATAAATCAGAGAGATTCATGGCATAAGTATTTTTATGAAACATTTTTCTTCATAGGAGTTGTTAGGGGCCAAATGCGGCATATTTGACGTATTTTTTTGGTAGCAATGATGTCTTTATTGATAGCTATATATGGATTAGGAATAAATTGATAGAATAAGTAATAGATAAATTGATTGCTCGGACCATGATTTTTGCAAAAGGTGTTTTTTCTTTCCGTCGTTCCACCGAGCGAAATTATTTGTTTGAATGAACCGAATAGGGTACATGCGACATATTTTTGTTTGTAGCAACTGCATTTTCATTCATATAAATTGATTAAAAAAGAATTGATAGAATGCATAGTAATTGAATTGATTGCTGGGATAGTTATTCTCGTAAAACATTCTTATCTTTCGGTGGGTATACCGAGAGAATGAACTTATCTAAATCAGTAAAATATTTTCCGTTTGACGGACTTTTGATTGGCGCAACAAAATTTTGTTTTACTTCTACTAATTGTAAAATCTTTATCAGGCATAAAGAAATGGTTATTTTCAAACCACACCGCAAATTTCGAATAAACTTTTCCTCGGGTGTCCACTCCGAAGAAACCATTTATTCGATGTCATCGATATTTGATGAGAATATCAATTGTTCGGAGAAATAATTTATTAATTGAATTCAATGTTTGGGAGAAGGAACAAAAGAGCGCTGCGCGCAATACTCCGAGCGGGAACATCGTGCTGTACACGTATGTAGGAACTACATACCTTCTTTTTGTATAAAAATTCATATATCGATTTGCTATCCGTTTTATTTCGTAAACTAAGCGGTCAAATCTTCAGTACAAATCAATTTATTGACAATACGAGCTTTATAGACAACACGATACATTTTCGAAATTTAGAAAACTACAATAATGGCAAGCTGTAGAAAAAAAGTTTATTTGTTATCGACAAATAGATAAACATAAAAAATCACTCGTTCATGTGATAGAAAATGTTATAAACTATGCTCCGTCCGAATTTGAACTGAACCGAGCGAATAGATTTTGAGATACTACTCAGACCGGTTCATAAAGCATTTATGAAAAAAGCCCCAAAAGAAAGAGGGGTAAATCGAGGGCGGTAGCGCCGTAGCGCAGTCGGTAATTTGACCGTTCATAGAAATCGTCATAACCCGGTCGGTTTTAAAAAATGTTCCAAAATCTTTTTTTGTTAATTACACTTAGAAGAGGATACCACTGTTACGAGCCGAAAAAGGTACTTGTTGCCGATTTTTTTCTGTCCACTAGATTATTTATTTGGGATTTGGAAAAATCGGTGTGGTATTGACCATACATTAAACTCATTTCCTGCAAATTTTTATTCTAAAAAATGGAAATTTAACCACGCCATTGAGGTATAATAGGACCGCTGTATAAAAAATGTGGTCCAGCGACCGGATCGATAACTTGCCAATGATTGGTCTGAAAAATAAAAATTAAAACTCTATTATATATAATCTATACAAATATCGTTCTCGTTGTACGTAGTCATGTTTCGAAAAAAATCACCAAATGGCGGGTGTTAAAAAATGGTCATGTGGGCAAAATTTTTACTCATTTTCTACTATGTACAACGATAGATACTGCAGTGTACGGATTGTTTTAAAATTGAAAATGGGACATTTTGCCGACAGATCATCACTGACAATGCGTAGCGTTGGATTCCAAAAATGCTGCTCTCTAAAGAAACTGTAAAAACAGCCAGAGGTTTTTCCCCCCGGTCCGTCAATTTGCGAACCGTTACCAAGCACTGATCAATTGAAGAAAAAAAAAAAGCTTCAATAAATTTACCTCTACAATCGCGCGTACAAAATTTCACAGTGTAATTAATTGCCGGCACGTTTTCTCGTGGGAATCTTAATAAAAAATCATTTTGATACACGCTAACAAGTGCAATAAAACCGTCAAGATTAGCTCGAAGTTGGCTTTTATCGGGAAGACGGGGGTACGTGTATACTCATGGGAAAATTATGATATCACGTACCCGCGTAAAGTTCTCTATTTAAAAAAGATTGCATAGCGTGCAACGTTTTTCAAGCTCGCAGCCCCGCAATTATAAAAGCGCGATGAGCGTTGTGCGCATGCAAATGATATTATCGTACTAGACATATGTTACGTGACATAGCTGTACGAATACATTTAAATCAGTGTTTTATATGCGGGTCTCGACCATCGGTAGCAAGAAAGCTTTTTTACTCCCACGTGCCAGCGTGAGGGATTAGGATACGTATAATCAAAAGAAAACTCGCTTATGCGAATCCTCGAAATATGGCAATAAATCTTCGGCGCGTCTGCACCCGCAAAAGTATCGGCGGACATTTTAATAAGCAACGATTCAATTAATCAATTCAATCTGGAATATTTATCGTGGGAATGAAAGGAGAAAAAAAAAAGACCGACGAAAACGAGATGCGGAACTGCCGCGAGGCAAATTCTTCTTTTTTTCTTGCAACTCCAAGAGAAGCCTCAGCGCGGATGAGAATCTGCGAGTTTATATCGAGACCGGAGAGAAGAGCATCTCGATTCTACCCTCGGGCAACCCTCTCTACGTTCACGGAGGGGCGCATCTCTCGCCATCTCTCTCCCTCCCTCTCTCTCTCTCATCGGCACATAACGGGACGCTTATATCTATTTATAGGGTAAATTTTGAGGACAAGGCTGCCAAAGAAAGGAAGCTACGGGGCTTTCAGGCGGTGTCGACGAACGTGCTTTCCGCAATTTAAAATCGCGAGGCGTGCGCCCAGCCTTCCTAATGATATTTGTTGCAGGATCGAGACCGAACGCGTTTCTCGCATTCGAGACCAGATTTCGTCTTGGGCGGGCTTCCCACCCTACAGTTAATTGTTCATCTCTCGTCCCCGTTCGGATTTCGCAGCAGCCATAACCGGCCAATGCGACGACCCCGATTTTGCCGGCGCCTCACGCACTCTATGCCAATTCGAACGTTCGTGATTCAATTTATCCGATTGCCAATTGAATCTCGATTTTACCCCGTGCGTGCTCGACTATATACACACCGATAACTCGAGCCACTCCTCTTTTCACGAATCAATTGACGAATCGAATACTCGCAATTTCCGCGAGGCATTGAAAAAAAAAAACAAAAATGTATCGTAGCAATAACGCCGGGAGGATGCAAGGGCGAAAAAGGTCGAACAAATCGAATAAATGACGTTTTCTACGTTGATGTATCGAGCCCGCGTGGATATTTGTTCGTTCTCAGTGAAAAATTGTTATCGGATGATGGTTTGTAAACCGTCGTTTTTTTAGGATTCGGTCTTATGGCCTTGCGGACTTCTGTGATCATATTCCATTCAGTTTTGTTCCATACTTGTGTAACTTCGCTCTTTCCTGTTCTGCAGAGCCCTTGTGGAGTGTTACCCACGCACACTGTGGCCTAATCATTGGCGTAGCCAGGAGGGGACAGAGGTGGGCACGGACAACCCAGAAAAAAATCGATCCAGAATAATTAAATTCAAATGATCAATTCATTTTATTAAAGTTTCACCCAAGCGATTGTAAGCCGATCATTCAAGGGGCTACATCTACATAGAACCCCGGAAAAAATGGCGAAATTCCGATCTTTTTTTCTGGGAAACGGTTCGTGAAAAAGAATAGCATTTTTTTAAACTCAAAGGTAGGTACATGTATGGAGAGTCTTTGAAAAATTTACCAAAAGCTACAGAAAAACATGACCAACGGTAGACGACGAAACTTGTTTTCGCGACGTTTGGCAGTGGACACCCTCCAGCTTGAACGGCCCATCCCAAATCTAAAAACCAATTGGTTTATCACGTTAACAATAAATACTAGTCCCTGATGATCGTTGATTGTGGATTTTTTTTTTTTAATAACGTGGCGACGAAGTCAATCTCGAGCATACAACATTTATGAAAAAAGTCGTCATTTTCACGTAACTATTAAAAAATGAAGATCGATTTAAAAAAGTGAGATCGTCAACGACCTTTAAGGGGCCAGTCTACTTTGGAGCCACGAAAAAAATGGCTATTATCGCGATTTTTTTGAGGATTTTATAAAAGATATGAATATAAAACTTGTTGGGCTTGATAAATAAAGTCTTGAAATACATTTAAAAAATTTAATTCATTTTTATTCATGTTTAAATACAAAAACTATAGCTTAACGTAACGCGTCAAAAATATGTGGGCTAGGTAGGTCCATCACAACTTGGCAATGGCTCGTCTGAAACAAAAAAATCAAAGTCTTTTGTTTCAAGGCTTTTGATTCAGTATGACACCAGCTAGAAAATGACCCTCGGATATAAAGTTTTATCAAAAAATAAAAAAATGGCAGACGAAAAGCGAAAAAAGTATTTAAAAAACGCGGTTTCACGCAATTTTTCGCAAAAAAGAGTGAAAATAAAGATGTTTAAACCATCGAGGGTCATCTTGTTGCGAATCATGCTTACAACATGTGGTTCAAATTTCAAGACAATCGGTTTATTAGTTTTGGAGATACGATGGAGCTAAATTTTGAATACGTTGTTTCGCGAAAAACGCGTTTGAAGTTTATACTATAAAAAACTCTTACCTAAACTCAATCGGCAATTCCTGCACCGTTCAAAATCCCTTCTGTTTGCTCATCATCGTCGATTTCTGCAAGTGAAATTTTCAAATTGAAAATTGTAAACAATCCGTCAATTGGTTTAGACGCTAAAAAAGGCGATGCTCAAGACTTTTTTCGACTGGTTTATATTATAGATATTAATATAAAAGTTGTTACACTTGATAAATACACTTTCGAAATACATTTAAAAATTTTGTATGTATTTCTGTAACCCAAACAAACTTTGTACGCGTTTTTCTCGAAACAACGTTTTTCCGCCGCTTGTTGATAAAATCTTCGAAACTAATAAACCGATCTTTAAGAAATTTTAACCACATATTCTTTACAACTATAGCGATAGCGCAGATCAAGGATTTTTTAATTTTTATGTTTACTTTTTTTTTGCCAAAAACGGTGAAAAGGCACGTTTTTTTGCGTTTTTTTCCAAAAAATAGGCCATTTTGTTATTTTTGCATGTTTCAAAAATCTTACGATATGCGCTATAGCCATTAACATACTGAATTTAAATCCTTTTTATTATTGTGTTGCGGTTGATCCATCTCCGAGATTCATCAACAGCGCAGACCTACAGCTTTTTTAGGACATTTTTTATCTACCATTTTCATCTAGAAATAGTGACTTAAAAAATTAATTAAAAAAAAATGTATTTCGGAAGGGGATTCATTAAGTATAACAACTTTTAGATCAATATCTACAATATAAACCTATCAAAAAAATTAATGAAAATAGCAATTTTTTAGCGTCTAATTGAACAGAGCCTTCAAAGTTTAAAGTATGGTGCTGCTACCGCTGGTCCGGTCAACTGTTAGAAACTGTAGTTCATTCAATGTTAGGAATATTTCAGTGAAATTTTCAGAGATTATAGCCAAAAGGTGATATTATCAAATAAAAATATTTTTGAAAAATGCCATTTTTTGACCGACCTAGGTAATGCTAATTACCGACCTAGGTAATGTCAATGTTAACCGACTGGCCTGTTAATGAGACGTGAACTATTTCCTTCGTCGTAATTCCGTAATTTGTATAAAAATTAGTTATTTCATTACGTAAATTAAATAGTCATTCAAATTTCACAATTAAGTCAACTGGGCAACAGCGATTAGGCACAGCTTTGCCCACTACCACATTATTAGTCCAGCAATACATTCGATTCGCCGGCCGATACACAACCAGTAGAATACGGGAAGATCGACACTTACAATATCATTGTAAATCTGAAACGCCCATTTGAGAATCTACCATAAGCTCATGTGGTTGCTCTCTCAATAATTACAAAAAATCTTTTAACCGATACGTCAGCCTCAGAAGCTGAAACGATGGTCATAAAAAACGTAATGCAATAAATGCCGAATATTTAAAAAAGCATATTAAAATGGAGTAATGCCCTAACTCATATAAACTTTTCCAAGCATGTTTAAAAGCACAATGCTTCAGTAAAGATTTTTTCATGTCATCATTAAAGATAGCGAATGACGTGAAAAAAGTTCAGCTGAAAAAGTGTTGGGCCAATGTGCAAGAAAAATGTAAGACTATAAAACTTATTAAATCGAGTACCCACTGAAGGTAAGGTTTCAAGACCTGTAACTGAATTAAAGAAAGATGAAAAAAGTGTTAATTATTTTTAAAGCTATTATAAGAGTTTTTTATTAATGATAACATGAACATGAAATCAAAGCGAGTTTCATATTTTATGTGTGTTACGTGATTATGAATGAACTTGACAAAAATAATTTCTCGTTATCCCTCGGTTCAATTTTCCGACGAACGTCTCGAAATACCCAAACAAGTTTATCGCAACAAATGGCCATTCAAACTGATGTTTTTTGCTCAACGTCCAGGCAGGGTTGCCCAAGTGGGGCTAAACGAAATCACATTAACTATCCAGTTCCGAAAAAAAAAATTGATTGCACCCTGACGTTTATTTTTCATTTTTATTGAGCACTCACAATTCGTGCCAAGAACTTTTGAGGGGATCGAAGGCGATCGTAACTACGTGAAAAAAAACGCGTTAGCCAATTGGTCCGTTGTACGACCGCGCGCGCGCCGAAGTGCCGCTAAATGTGACATGATTCGTCGTATCGCGTGAAAGATTTTGCAAAGAAGCGCGGTCGAGCTTTCGTATACGAAGAAAGGCTGATTGCGAACAGATCGAGAGGAAGGAAAAAGAGAGCGAGAGAAGGAGAGAGCAACGCTGCTGAGAGGAGGGGGGTATTAATATAAGGGCTCGATACGTAATTATAGTGATTACCGTATTGCCAAGGGGCGGACGAGGGCGTCCCTCAGTTTGCACGTCGTTTTGCAATCTCAACTACCAACCTAGGTACATGCGCGTGAATTTGTTGGTAGTTTTCGATTTAACGGGCTTCTTCTTTTTAAAAATTTTTTTTCTTACTTTTTTTGTGTTTTCGTTACTTTTTCGCTCCTTTGGAACTGTTACCGTTGTCGCGTGGACGAATAATCGATCGTGATCGATGTGTAGGATCATGGAGAGTAGGAACAGATTGGATCGTTTCAATAGATTGCAGGCCTAGAAACTTCGGTTGAATTCGGTGGTGGGAGACGTTCTTGACGGCATCTTAAAAAAATCGGCGATTTTTATTTACCGTATCGCCACCAAAGGACGCTGTGCAAAGTGAGTGTCTGATATATTGGGCGACATTTACTAAATCCGGGGAAATCAGGTCGTGCTGAATTTCGCTCTTCGGCTGCGAAGGTATGTCTAGCTGTATGAAGAGATCTTGTGCAGAAATTGGCGTAGGGATCCAGTTGGATTCACATACTTGTCCGTAATTTCTGATAAGGATCCCATGGGTTATCGCATTGGATCAATATAGGGTAATTCGAGGATAGAGGAGACATGGCCCAACGATACATTACCGACATTCACCAAGGGACGGCAGGGCTTTTTGTTGTCAGCATGGACGCCGTCATCAGTCTGGCGACACTGCATTGGAATTTGCACGGAAAATAAATGAGAACGCGAGTAATTTGCAGTTAGTTTTTTCAGCTAAGCAGAAAAAAGTTACGCTTAGTTTGTAAATACACTGTGGGCATGTGTAGACACATTTTTTTTACCGTTCTTTGAGCTGTACCACTTAGGACGTATACTTGTCTATAACATAACCTCTAAAAGAGGTACTGTTGTTGTCTTATTTCGAAGAATCAATGGTGGGCCATCTCTCCTATATATTTCGGGAGTGATGGCCCTTATTTTTCGAGTTTAGATGGCCATATTATCCACTAATTTTATTGCTAACTTATGACGTAGCTAAACAACTTTTTTTGTTTTCCCGATGTCTCACGAATATTTACTGGATTTAGTGCACCGTATGCGAGCTTTGGGTGCACGAAAACTGCACAGAATTCGACGACAAATATCACCCATGTGGCGAGACGATAAAGCATCTCAAAAGAAGGAGAAAAAGATGAGATGCGTGTCTTAGATAGTCGGGCCATCGATGTAGGAAGAGTCTAGACTGAACGAAAATGATTGAACTGAACTGCCCTATGATTCAGCCATGTGACCACCTCACATTGATTAAAATTGCATGGCGATCTCACTCCTACACCGATGGCAATCTTAGATTGAGTAGCATAGATTCGTAATCAATTTGATTACTGTTTATTAGTAGTATAAATATTAGTTTATAGTAATATAACTGAACAAAACTATAAATATTTGTTTTATCCGATGGACTTCGAAATAGGACGTTCCAAAGAAAACTATGTGTCCTTGAATTACCGTACTGAAACATCGCGCTCGTACATTGGATCCTAATTGGAATTCCCCATTGGAATCCAATGTACGAATCCAATTTACAACCTAAAGGATGCCAACATTATCGAACAGAATCCGGAACGAATCTTGATGAATGAAAACAAATCTGAATCCTATCGCATTTTATACGTTGCATTTTCCAAAGAAAGTATACAGATTCCCAAAATGAGTGGATAAAAATAAAGAATAAGGTATATATAAGGAATCTTAAGGTATTCCTTTCACAAACCCAAATATTTAACGATTAACTGATTCTCGTCGATAATTGAGGAAAATGATGATTCAGAAAAACTTGCGATATCGAAGCTAGCAGACAATCAAATGGTGATAGAAAATAATTCTTGCGCAGTCCCGAATATAAAAAGGGACCGAAGAGCTTAAAACTTAAATGTTCAACTTTCAAAATCCCAAAGAACTGACAATGAGATTTACTTCGGCAACATACACGTGGTAAAAGTACGAAATAATGTACGCAAAGGGCAATGCAAACTAAATGACAAGGTGTGTACTCTATTTTGTCTAGCGTAATATATGTATGTACCAGGTGTAGAAGTGTGAACCCGTAATTCCCCTATAGATAGTGCTAGCCATCAGTTTAGGGACCGTAAGACCGCTTCTGCAGCGCCATCATCTCCCTCTAACAGCTGACGAAGATTTTCAACACACAACAACTCTAGTTCCCCACACCGGTATAGTTTTCTATAACCTTAAACATGTCGAGATTTGTGCCTACGAACTACGATTCGCGGGCAGCATTGGTTTTCTGTTATCATTTGAAGAAAACTGCTGCAGAATCGCATCAAATGCTTGTCGAAGCTTACGGTGAACATGCTCTTGGTAAAACACAGTGTTTCGAGTGGTTCAAAAAATTCAAAAGTGGTGATTTAGACGTGAGAAACGAAGGGCGTGGGAAACCACTGAAAAAGTTCGCAGACAACGAATTGCAAGCCTTATTGGATGAAGATGATACTCAAAGTCAACAAGAACTCGCGGATCAATTGAATGTGACGCAGAAAGCCGTCTCCATTCGTTTTTTTTTTATCATTTTCAAACAGACGTGTAATTTTTACCAAAAATTCCGGTTTCATACTTCTACACCTGGTGTGTGTGTGTGTGTGTGTGTGTGTGTGTGTGTGTGTGTGTGTGTGTGTGTGTGTGTGCGCGCGTGTGTGTGTTTATATAGATAGAGAATGAAAGAAAGAGAAGGGGAGAGAGTCTACAAACGTGTTGGTCAGCAGACTGTACGCAGCACTCGCAAAGAGTTATAGAGTCTCCTAAAGAACACCCCATAAATCTGTGGTCCCTACATTCTCGAAGAGAGCTCCTCTCGCAAGGATCTCGCCGGCATGCGCAAAAGTACGCGTATACCACTCTGTGCGCCAATCTCGAGCGTATACGAAAAGTGCTCTCTTGGGCTGCCGAGTTCGTAAATCAGTCGCAGACTCGAGTTTTCTTCGCCATATCTCGCAACGCTGGTAAAGAAGTGGTAGATTTCTGCTCACAATAAACGAGAGAAAAGTGTGCTACACACCGATATACGTGTATCTTAGACTGCGAAGGTTAAAAACTAGTTTCAACCTAACATACAGCCATCAGCAAAATGAAGTATGGGAAAACGACTCTTCCATCTTCGTTCGTCGGGATCTACCCCCATCTTCCGCCTGCTTCCACTCGAGGGAATCACATTGACTCTGGTATTTTGTATGACCAACGATCGTATTATAACCTCGTCGAGTTTTGTTTTTGTAACACGTACCATGCTATTAGCAATAATAATACGGCAATAAGTAATAATGATCGTACGGTAATAACGGAATAATAGTTATAGACACACACGCGTGTTGAGAAAATCCTACAGCACGTAGTTGAGACGAGATTACGTCTGATGGCAAAAAAACAAACGAAGCATATCAACGAAAAGCAGCTGAGAGATTTACGGGGGATGAGGATCCTTCTGTCGCCATCAGCTCTTGCTGCATTATAAAACGAGTATCTTCCAACCCCCGTCTTTTTCACTATAACGAACGTGAGACTTTGAAGGTGAATCTTGGATTTGGATCTTCCCAGGAGCTTTCTCTCGGTGAATATACAAAAATGAGCAGCTCCCTGCCTCGCGTCCTCCTGTCCTTTTCGGAGTAGATAGGAAGGGGGGCTAATTATTAGACCATCAGCGCAGCATCTCTCGTCGGCGGATGGCCACATGGCAAAGCCGAATGGAGAGAGGTAGGCCAAGATGGGACAGGGATGAAGAAAAAAGAGAGTGCGAGAAGGCAAAAGGCGACAAGGCGCCTCTGGTCGCTCTTCGACCAGGGCAGTCTTCACAACGCACGCACACACGTACACTACACCAGCCGCCCTGTTATTATCCGCCCCCGTGGCCCATTTCCCTTTCAACCCCGACGTCCCGTTCGCCTCTGTCTCTAGCGCTCCGACTCTCTCTCTCTCTCTCCCTCTCTCTCTCTCTCTCTCTGTCTCTCTCCCTCTTCCGCTTTGCCAATCAACGATCCATCATTGAAAGTCGATCACAAGTGCATCGATCAAGAGGCCCACGGAAGCCGATAAGTATAGATCTCACGTGGTGGACGACGTACGATAGACCTGCGCGGAATGGAAGAAGCGAGAGTCGGACAAGTGAATCACGTTCATGTTGACCGCAATTCGTGAAACAAAACGAAAACAGCTGAAAAGTGCTCCGTATAGTTTCGTCGCGTCAGAGTAGTCGCGGTGGATTGAAGCAGGAGCGAATGATGAGCGAAGACCAGTAGGATCATCTTGGAGGCAGATCTTGCCGATTGTGGTAGGACTTTCTCCATCGAGTTTGACACGAAGACTCGTGGAGGATTCGGCGCCACCAGCATTCAGCCCCACTATCATTTATTATTCTTCAATCAATTCCTGTCCCATTTAGCCCTGAAAAAATGGTACTTCCGCATAAAGAAGTTCCCCCAATTCTGCGCGTTCACGCCACACCATCAAAAGGCGTTTTACCCTCACGCGTACAATAAATCATCGGGTAAGAATGGATTCGCCGGGCGGAATCTGAAAAGCAATGGGAGCGCGGTTTGCACTACTGGTTTATTTCACGTTTTTAGGTTCACGGAAGATCATTCCGGGCTCGCAACAAATGGGTAACAATGGTCCTTTTTGGGTTGTGCCCTAGCACGCGTACGACTGATACGCCCATTGGTGATTGTATCCACTCGGTCGCCTTAATATCCATCTTTCCATTGCCAGGAGCGCCTCTTTCTCTCTCCCTCTCTGTCTTTTATTGTAAAAATCCCTTTTCCCGCGCTCCCACATGCCTTCAACGCGTCGCCTTCGCTTTCTCCCGGTGGTTGCCGCGCTCCCGACGGCACACAAGAGACGACTCTGCGCCCTCAGACCGCACCACCTTTTGTTGATCTATGACACGCGATATCCGCATCATCGCCCGTGCTCGTAACATCGTGGATTCGCGCCAAAGAATGGGTTGGGCATTCGTCGTGTGTAATACGATTAATACAGGCTTCATCTAACGCGCATAACCCATCCGTTTCATCATTCAGGCCAACACCTTCGCCACCTCTCGCCACCTTTCGCGTTTCATCAATTTGATACCGATCCACAATACGGGTGTATCATCAGCGGGCTGCTTCTATCATTTCTCCCGCATCTATATTCCCGGGTGTATCATTCCCAGGGATCGTATTCTCCTCGCATCTGCAATTGGGCACCCTCGTTACTTCGTCAAATGAAGTTATAATTGTCACCGCGTCGACGCCGGACAGTGGAACGTGAGACGGGAATATCACTTCGAAACGAGATAATTAGATAGCTCAACAGCCAATACGGGGCCGCAAAACTATGTATTTTCGAAATTTTCTTTGCTCAGCCTATTTTAATTTCTAATATTGATGTTCTATTTAAGAATAGGGAAATATACAATATCTTTCTTGAAACTGAATTTTATCGAAAATTTAAAGTTTTATTTCTTTTTTGACATTGAGTAAGGTTCTTTTTCGTCATTTCCTTGAGTGAGACTTGGCAGACAGTCACGCATCAAACTTTAAGGATGTTGAGTCCCAAATCGCAAAAGATGATAAAATCCTGAAAATTTGGTATGTTTTTGTATGAAGTATTTCAGAGGTCGTGTAAAAATTTCACGACAATTAGGAAGCTCCTTATTGAACAATTAACATTCACAAATTAAATGTTGTTTTATGGAAACTGATGTAACTTTGCAATAAGTTTTTTTTTGACCTCTCAATTTTATAATATCTACAATATACTGAAAGCAATGGAAACAAAGCGAAGTTTATTGATACATTTTTTAAAATTTCTTTTAAAAATTGTTCTTAACAAAATGTTAATTTTTTAATAACGAGCTTCCTAATCGTCGTGAAATTTTAACACGACCTCTTAAATACTTCGTACAAAAATATACCAAATTTTCAGAATTTTCTTATCATTTTTTACTTTAACCCTTAAGGTGGTTGAAGTAACGATGATAGAATTCTGAAAATTTGGTATGTTTTTACATGAAGTATTCAGGAGGTCGTGTAAAAATTTCATGACGATTAAGTAGCTATTTATTGAACAATTAACATTATCATGTTTCATAGGGACTCAACATCCTTAAACGCAATCTGCCATCATGTGTGTGTGTGTCCCATCTTCCCTGAGACCTATCTTCCATGACTTTCATGCCTCGGAAGCAACCTCTTCCCTCGTCACTGGAGGAGCAAACATTTTCTGCATATTTATCTCGACCCTTTATATCTAGCCAAAAATAAGATAAAAGCACTTTTCACGAAATTTGTAATTGTTTTTCTAACTCCGCATAGATAACAAAATGTATTAGGGTAGTTCGAACAAGCTCACCTTCGCTTTGCTATCGTCGAAATATCACTGAACTAATGTATAATGCAAATACTTATAAAAAAGACGATTCTCACATGAGCTGCTAGCGATACTCACTATGAAACCAAAACTCATCCGAAAACCCTGCATAGTAGCTTTGAATATAGGTTGGTATAGGTCTCACCAGTAGTCACATGACAAAAAATCAAACGCATTTTGCCGGCACCCAGATTTTTTGGTCGGCTAGTGTTATCAATCCTAGGAGTAATGATATTTAAGTCCAAAATAGCAAATAAATAGAACAGAGAATACTACGACGCGCCATTCACCATTGGAAACGAGATGACTCGTAATAACAGTTCCCAAAGTTATGAATGAATTTCTCTCTGTGTGTGCGTGCGTAAAAAATGACCCGGGGTGATGTGCTATGCCGTCAAAGAAGACTCGAAGATCATCGCGGCTACCTTGCTTGTACAACCGACAGAGAGAAAGAGAGTTCCTTTCGAGGGACTCCGAGAGTTCTACGGTGGACGTGGCTCTAAATTTATGAATGATCCTCGATCAAGCCCAGCTCTTCCAATCTCCGTCGTCTCTCCCTGCACGGCGCCAACCGTCTTCCTTCATTACGGATAAATTAGGAGCCTAATGCGAACGAGCCGCAGCGTTTCGTAAAATTGATCCCCGGTGTATATGCCCACGAAGATCAGTGGTGTAACGCTATTTAAAATCCTTCTCTCGTAAGGCTAATTACGTCAATTGAGAATCCGTTTGAACGAGAATATGCCAGTGACGCGAAAAGCCACACGGGTAATTGATCCCCTGCGCAACTTTGCTCATCGGTCGGTACACATCGTTCACGGAGTATTTAGACGTTTCGTATGCGAGTATGCGTAACAGCATTCGCGAGGCCATTTGAAATTTAAACTCGTCGATTAAAATCACATTAGGTACGAGGTCTCCGTCGAATACAAGGTCGGTCTGTATATACTTAAGGGCATACAGGCGTCGAGTGTATAAACACCCCGTAGAGTTGCTCTTTCTCATAATCGACGCGTCGTCATTTGGTTGTAGCGAAAATTTCCCGGCGTGTCTCACACGCAGGACCATTTGATACGCCTTTCCGCTGGTTTGACTTTGGCTGATGCTACACACCACGGAACATCTATTCGACAGTGAACTCTTGATCGATCCGGCTCTCATTGGCCCACCGGCCTTTCAAAACTCCCAAATGTTGGTAAAACGTCGTCAACGGTGTCTCTACTTGCTCCCGGATTCATCCAGATGAGTGCGGAACGGTTTTGCAGGTCGAGTGGAGAAAGAAGCACGACGAAATCCACGAAGAGCAAGCCGGTGAGGTGGATGAATCCAGAAGTATAGCGTTGACGAACAGGCATAGGAAGCGAAAGAGAGGCGAACACGTCCGTTGGCTGGGGACTCGAAGAAAAGGGAAAGAATGGAGGAAGAGGAAAAACGGCTGATAAGAGATACGAGGGTGCACGGGGTCGTCAAAGTTAACTTGCAACGTGTCCGGAACGCAGGCGAGTTTTCACGTCGGGGAGTTGCGCCGTCGAGTTGGCAGCACTAGCAACCAGGTTGGTCGCTCACTCGGTGATGTTCGTTGCGCGCGCAATTCACGGTTGATGCGCGTCGTCGTGAACAGCCTCCCCTCCACGTGCGGAGCTTCTGGCAAGGTTCACCTGATAATGCGCCACGTCCATCGGTCTCCCTCTCCTTGTTTGAATATGGTGGGGGATACAGTTTGAAGGGGATTCAGCTGGTAGTAGGCGGACGAAGGCGTCGACGATTCCACGAGGGTGGCCGCCTCTCGAGCACGGCCCCTTTTTTTATCCGTCCATGAGTGAATCCCCCTCCAGCCTGTTGTTTTTCGTGTCCTCGTCCCTTTCTAAAAGCCACTCTTTCTCTCTCTTGCTTTCCATCCACTGGAGGCTCACTCCCTCGATCATGGACCATAGGTTGAACGGAGAATGGAGCACGAGAGCCACGCGCTTCCCTCCTACCACGCTTGCCCTTTGCTTACCCACTACCGTTCCCCCTGCCGGCGTCGCTGTGTTGCTGGCATTTCCGTCGGGCCAAACCCCCCGAACGATAGGTTGCCCGGCAGTCTGTCACGGTGCGAAGAACGGGAACCACGTTAACCGGTTCCCAAACGTAGCCTCGTACATGCCGAGAAAAATCGCGCGTCTGCCACTTTTTTTTTCTTCCTCCCGGCGGAGTTTCACGTTACAATTAAACGTCATTGCGTCGTTGACGCCGAACGGGGTCTGTGAGGCTTAGGCGAACTTTGCGCCTTCGGAGAACGCAGTAGTCGTCGCGTACGGGCGTTTATTTCTCGCTCGTTTCTTGAAGAAGCATCGATAAACCGTATTGCGCAGTGTTGGGAAAAGCTCGTAGAACTGGAGCCTCTGTGTTTCGACGGATCGAGACAATTCACTTTGAGATAGGAGCGGGCGTTGTGCCGGCGGAAAAGATACCAAAGAAGCACTCTACTTCGGTGATAAGTGCAACAACCACGAGGAAGCACGGAGGCCTTCGAAATGCTGACCGACATGACGCCGGCGGCGGCGGGTCAGCTTTATCCTCAACTACAGTCGATCAGCAAGTCACCCGCTCACGGGCATGTGGTGAGTGTATGTTGTTGACGGCTCATGGTAACACAGTAGCGTGTCCTCCGTGGATATGTTTTGCCGAGGCTGCCTATTCGTTGAAGGTCACTTTCGATAGACTCGGAATAACCTCTGAAACATTCGGTTGTCCGTTTGTACGGAGTACGTTAGGAATCGCGTGGCGCTAGGTCTTTCAAAATTCAGCATTGCCGACGGTACTAGAGTCTGAGAGTGTCTGTGGTCGAGAAGTCCCTCATCTACCGGTCGAAAGGTCAGATCTTGACGTATGACAGATCTTGATGATTCCAGTGACGAGCGACTTCGCTTGGAGGGTTACCGGTGCCAATTGGATGATCCCAACGTGGCTCACTAGCTGACGATTGCGATCTTAATCCTACCTAGCCTGCAGGTACATCGCAGATCTCGCGATCCACCATCGCCAGCCATCCTACCTCCGGTTCACAGATCCTCTGATCTCCGATCGCGATTTGAAGATCAGGTGCTACTTGTCTTGTCGCCTATTTTCTTCTGGCCACTTCCCGGCGTCAGGCCTTATCCCTCGGCTACTTTCACCGTCAGCCCCATCGGGGGATAAGATCTCTCGATCGGTATCTCGCTGATCTCCGACGCCAAACGAGCAAATTAGTGGGACATTCCATGCGCTCGTCGGCCATTGTTCTTAGCTGTCAAAGAATCATCACGCCTCCTGAAGTTTTCAGTCGGAACCTTCGGAGCTCGATGCTTCTCCGTTCCTTCAACATTTTCAAAAACTAAACCGCAGCAGCAGTGGTTTTAGGGTTCTATTCGGGTACTTCCGGACTCGGGCCGTAGACCCTCTTGAACGTACTTCCATAATGCTCGGTGGAGGCCTTTTATCGCAGTCGGATTAGCCGCGAGGATCATCTGGGATGATCCACCCTCTGTTTTGACAGAAAAGGTGGTCCAGCTAGGCTCTCAAGATATATGTTCTCGTTTATATTCATCCCACGACGGATCGGCCCTATCTCGGAAGATCCTCTTTGGAGATTAAGATTTCCACGATACACGCGTTATACCGTGTACGCTCGATAATACTCGCTTAACCTCTTTTGAATATACCTTTTTTTTTTTAGATTTCGCAATCTTTGCCCTTTCCCTCTTCTCCATACGCGCACCTAGCGGATATCTTGGTGTTTTATGACTCGGCATGAGGCAACGACTCTCGCATCTCCCTCGCCACTGTCCGTGCCTCTCTCGTGACCGCATAGCTCTCGCTGTCTTTTTTCTCACTTTGCCACGAATGATTTACGAGAGTCGACGCGAAAAAAAGTAATTAAATCCCTCACCGCTACGCGGCGCCCTTGTCCGAACGATCTCAAGCGCCGGTACGTCAAAAACGAGGCAATATTAATTAAGCGAGTAGAAAAATTTCTCTGTGAAGTGCCGAAATTAATCACGATGAAAAGACACGGCGGTAGTCGGAGGCCCGGAAGCCTGAAGGCCGCGCGGATAAGAACGTTTCTAAAATACCCGCGTGTCCACTTTTGGCGATACGCTTTTTTTTTGCCTTTTTTTGCTCATTTTCGAATCCTCGGGACAAATTTCACGAGTCATCGTAAGCTAGTTTGCGCACCGATTTGTCCGTGACGATAATCTTCTTCATCGAACAGGAGTTATTAATGTATTGTTTATCCACGGGCTCCGCTCCTGGTTTATTTTTTATATCGCCGGTCCGATCGACCTGTGAACAGAGTGCGGTACGAGTCTTGTTTAGTATTTTTTCCCCTCTTTTGGTAGTTTTTTTTAAAAGCTCGTCCTCGGTCTAATGTCGCAAAGTAGTCTCCCGTAATACGAATAGTGTACATTCAGGTTACATCGTAGATCGTCACCTTCGTCGACGTCGATTCACCCGACCCGAGGTGTATCGAGTGTCCCTCTCATCTTTACCTCCTCGAGATACAAAGAACCCACTCCTGGATTCTTGCGCAAGGTTCTCAAGGATCAAAAAGAGACTGCCTCTCGCTCTTCGCTACCTGCGCACCGAGCCAATTATTTATCTGATCTCTTTTGTGATCCTTGGGAGACTGGATCCCCCACGACAAATAACGAGAGAGACAGGGGAGCGAGAGCAGTGGAAATCCACTTGACAGAGGATGCGTGGGACACCCAGTAACGCGATACTCACTTCCTTTCCTCTTGGATGTACGCGTCGTCATCCGACGCTCCGTACATCCTGATACTCCAGTCATACGAAGTCTATTTTTCCTTCCGATACATCAAGATCCTTCCATGTCCGCCGTTTTGAAAATTCGACAACGAAAAAAATGGCGTCATTGGGTTGCAGATTTGGTGGGAACATTTGGTATATTGATGTTCGATAGCATCACTGTCACTGGAAGCCATCTGTCAACGTGACCCGCAACGACATCAAGCGAACATCACTCATTCCAATGCGAATTATGGCGCCGTTGCACTTTGGCGTTCTATATTCGTCGGGTTCTAAAAGTAACAGGCATTTCATACCACGATGGAATTTCTGCCTTGCGTGGCTTTTAAATCTTAACGAACTGCGGATAAATATACTTGACATTAATTGAAACTAGGTAAAAGAGTTATTCGCGAAGCTTCGTATCTTTTCAGAGCATCGTCAGTACCGCCGATGCTTTATTTTACCCTTCCTCCCTCCCTGCCCTGCCTGGCGACTTTTCACCGCGACTATAAGAGGGACAGTTTTTTTCCCTATTCATCGTACTTTTGTAACATCGATCGTTTCTACCAATGGGCTACGTCAGTGACGTCTACTCACTTCAAGCACAACTCGATTGTTCGTTACTCACACACTTAGCCTTTCGTTCGTTATCAGTCGTGTACATACGCGCAATCTATGCCGATGTCATTCTGCACCTTCGTCAGACTTTCCAGTTTACACGTCCCACGTCTCTTCGCCAAGAACCGCCTGCCCACTGCTGGGTCTACACGACTTACAGGGCAAGCTAAAATGCATTTTCCAACATCGCCGACTCGAGTCGCCGTCATAAATACGTTATCGCTTGGGATAAGCCGAAGCGAAAGATTTCTTTTTACCCCTCTTCGCTCATACATATTTCATTGCCTGCCCCTTCCAGTTTTCTGCTCGTTGCATACGAGCGTTTCGCCACAACGGAACGTAAGACGGCGAAGAGGTTTCCGTACTTTCCATTGTCGCAACATCAATTCGATCGATGGAAAATCGTGCGACGCTTTACATATTCAGACGCATCGGACAATTTCCGTACTTAGTTGCGTTACGTGATGCGGTTGTGCTGCGCAAAAGAACCTCTTCAATCCCATAATGCCAAGTGATGTCACCAAGTTGTCTCGAACTCTCGCGCTCCAATTCATTCTACATGCTTATTCATACGTATATATATATATATTCTGGTGAAATGCCACGAGAACCTGAAGAGGCCATCCACCGGTAATCCCATAATCCGATTCAGTCGAGAGAGACAGCGAGCATGTCCCATAAGGAGTGCTCTCCTCTCTACGTTTGACATTTTCGAGTTCGACAATGGACTGCAAAGGGCCTTGGGTAGATTTCGCTCTTATGCGCTCCGTGGGCACCCCGTTTTGTCGTCTGTCCGTTCGTTCGTCACGGGGGATGAAAGAACGAGGGGCCAAGAACCTTTTTACACATGGGACCAACCGAGAGCGGATTTGTACCTGATGAAACGACTGCGGAGAAAGTGACAGGGAGCGCTAGAGCGGGGAGGAGGGGGGGGGGGTGGAAAAAGTGTCCGGGCATAACGAAAATGTCCGAATAATGCTTACGATGTCATCCTAATTTGGTCAGTCTCGGATGACATCTCGAACTTCCGCTGTCGACGGCACTCGGACCACCGTCCAATTTGCGACGTAAACACGTAATGTTCTTTCTATTCTTCAATCGATCCGCTTCGACGCACCGTCGCAAACGGTGCGTCGAAGTGAACATTGAGGATCTTCCTTTCTGTCGATTTTTACAAATTGCGTCACAGGAAAATCCACAGGACGCGATCTTTTTTGGCATTGTCCGAATCCACGAAAAGGAAGACGACGGGGAGGGGATGGTTTTTCTGGAAACTCTACTGGTGTTATCATGGAAGGAGAAGTAAGGAAAGTCGAACGTTTTACCGATGAATGTTGAAGGGTACTGGTTTTTTTACGTTGATACGTCTGGAAACAAAATTATTCCAAAGATTTTGCACCTTTTCGTAAAAAAACGTGAAAATGTAGAAAATCCAGCACAGTTTGTTACGAGAGCGCGAATTGAGCTGGAATTTTATTGTCTATGAGTGTAGTGAAAAACGTCTGTGAGAGAAATTATCTGAGGCTAAAGTCACAATTTTTATCAGAAACTCTTCTGTATTGCTTAAATTTAACTGCATAGGCTTGCGGCTAACAAAACTGGTCGATTATGAAGAAGAAGTCCTGATTAGGGTATCGGAATAAAGAGATCGGGATGTGGCAAACAATTACTGCATAGTCTTGCCAAACTTCAGGTTTTTTTATTGAAAAAAGCTGATGAACAATGAAGTTATTTTACTTGAAGAAAGTGCCGCCGCGGCTGCGTGGCCAATCGGTGTCGAAGGTTCTGGCAACTTGGGTAATTTAAAATGAAAAAGAAAAAATGTGCTTTCAATATAATAATAAAGCTTTCGTATAAGTCTTGAAAATTTCAAACCTTTCGTTGAACTTTTTTGATAATTACGAAAATCGCGAGCTGCTGAAAGAAAAATGGATTTTCGACAAAGAAAAACAAATTTAATAATGTATTATTCATTAATGTATTATAATTAACAAATGAATTGACGAACTGAATCGGACCAATAAATGTTGCGATAAGACGTACACCGCTTAATAAAACAGTTTCCAAAAAAAAAAAAAGCAAAACAAAACGGGTAAATCGCCGCAAACTGGTTCACTGTAGTGGCCGCTCTGACCCTTCACAAAACGCGTCATAACTCGATCGATTTTTCGGAATTTTTACAAAATCTTTGTCGCCAATTAAATTTAATTCATTTTAAATTCGGACAGTGCAGAGTTTTCTTTGCGGTATCACCGGATGATCTTTCGGTACGTTAGTCCATGTGTTAATGATATACGATTAAATTTGTTTGTCATTGTCGAAAATTACTTTTTCTTTCTTCAGCTCGACATTTTCGTAATTATCAAATTGTCATAGGGTCTTCACTTTGAAAGCCTAGGTTATACAGTTATTCAACAAAAAATCGCATTGCTGAAATTTCAAGATTACGCCGACTCCTTAACCTTTCCGTGTCAAATACGACGAGAATGGATAAAAACTTTGAAATTGGACTTATATCGAACGTATCTGCGTCTACGAAAAATTGGTGTCCTTTCTATGGGGGGTGGGGGACGAGAGAGGTATTTTTTGGCGTTTTTTTAAATTTTGTCATGTGAATACTTTATTGGCCTGGCATCGATGATTCTGTGTATGCATATGAAAAAACACTCGTTTATTGATGTTCGATTTTTTATTTTCTAGTGTAGAAATCTCTGAAACTTTTAAACGCGTTTTTCTCACACTTAGCATTTTCAAAGTCGGTGAACTCTCCAGCTAAAAATCGAATGCACCGATCCTTTTGAAATTTTACACACTCTTTCTACACATAAATTACGAGGTAACGCTGTGGAATTAAACATTTTTTTCATAATTTTAATTTCTTTTACAACAACAAAATTTCCGATTTAAAAAATGAAATATCGGTATCGTTATGTCTAAGTGTAACCGGGAATAAAAAAATCAATAAAAAACCCGACAGCGTTACCTTAAGAAACTTACTAACTGATGACAATTTTTTGGTTTTTTGAGTTCAGATGATCCAGTGATGAATTATGCGGTTCACCGCAATGTAACTTTTTTTTTTAGGTGTATGCGAAGATTTGCTGTTAATGGCTCATTTCTGCATAATTATTCATAAAAATTTTATAGAGTATTCTTTAAATGTCCTTTTATTATATACTAATTACATAAATAAATATATATTAACTGTCTTGTTAAAAAAGTTATCGTAAATATCCCTTTTTATAGCGAATTAACCTCCCCCCCCCCCGCTCTTTAAGTACGATTTTTCCTAAATACAGTATCGTAAGCAGAGGTACATAGGTTTGCCGCCCAGAACATACATTACTTTTCTTTTAAATAAACGTTATTTGATATATTTTCAACATAAACAAAGCTTGCTCCAGCACATCTGAAGCACGATTCTCACGTGCTTTTTTCTCGCGTTGTGCGATATTCGGAACTTCTTTATTCGTTTCGTTGAATAAGACATACGAATTTCCGTACTTTCCAAAGAGCGCGATCAGAAATGACATGTGACGAGTAAGTACTCCATACCGACATCCATCCAATATCCACACCATAATATAATGCGTTCCCCCATTTCGACCGTCAGTTTAGCACGTATATAGTGCCTCATTCCTGTAAAGCCGAACGGTATTTTGGGATGGCAGATGTTCAGAGGGGGGGGGGGGGTTGAGAGGGTTTGACAAAATGGCTGCTTGGTTGTGCCCGCGCGATGTTTTACCATCAGCCTATGTGAGACCGACAAGGGCTCCGAAAGTTTATGATTGATCGATGTGCCGGAAATGATACCTTCAGCGCGACGCGTAAAGCGCAAACGCGGAACTTCACACATTTTTATATATATAGACACCACCGCACACGCGTCCGATTCTTTGCGTTTTCTTCCTCTTTTTTCCGCAACGACGCCTCCTGCGCGATCACGCCGAAGGACTCATCTACTTCCGGAACTTTGTGTCCCGCAAATTCGTCGGCCAGCGCAGATATGGTCATTGGACGATGTCGAGGTAGAACGAACGCGCGCTCTTGATTTCTATAGATTTTTTTGAAATTTCAACCACACATTGTTCATATCGTTATGTATGTTCGAGTGAAATTTCAGACTAGTCGACTATTTATCAGATTGGTACATACTGGGTTTTTAAATTGAAACTTTCAACACTGCAGGGTCTGCATTCACCGAAAGTCAGGTCACATAATTTGTCGTAACATTCTATTGTGTTTATAAATTTTAAGAAAAAAATTATGTTTAGATAGCAAATTAGATCGGGTAAGAGTGAAAAAACCTTTGGATTGCCATTACTATTCAGTTTTGCTAAAAACGTTCAGTAAAGACAGAATGATTCTCCGTGAAAAATATTTGTTGCCTATAATAAGAAGCCACGTGGCAATACCGCAGAACAGTATTATTCAATATTTCGAGAAAAAATAATCATTTCCGTGCCCCTAAAGTTTAAAACGTTAATCGTAAAAAATATTTTCATTATAAATATAAATATTGTTTGTGGTATCTTTATTAACAAATAAAAGTGTTGGTTAATTCATAACTAATTAAAAACTTTGTTCGATTAAAAATTACTTCCGAATAAAAATTTGTGTTGCGGTATTATTTTAAATATGCCGCGCAAACTTACGTCATTGGAGACGTGAGACGATGGAGTGCTTACCATGTGTCTTCTTAATATACGGGGCAAATATTTTGTACAAAAAATTATTCTGTCTAAATTTCAATGCAGATCCTGCAGTGTTAAAAGTTGCAATTTAAAAACCCATTATCTCCCAATCTAAATGATCGACTGTTCTGAAATTCCACTCAAACATGCATAATGATATGAACAATGTCTGGTTAAATTTGAACAAAATCTATAGAAATCAAGTGCGCGCGCTCGGTTTACCTTACTACGCCAAGGGTTCTACACTCCTTTGGACCAATAGAGCGAAACCACAAAACTCATGTACATTTTCGAAAACGCCCATCTCTTTGTCAAAAAGTGGTCAAAAAAGTGACTCGAGCTCGCGAAAGACGAAAGTTCACTATTTCAGCGAACAGCTACCGTAGTGGACAGGCCTCAGCGATCTGCCGTCTGAGGCAGCAACCGCCTGAACCATTACTCGGATGGGTGACCGCTTGACTGCGCCCGAGCCGGCGCCGACTACACAGCAATTTCACTTTTCTATGGTGAAAAAACTGAAACTCAATAAAACAAAGATTTGCTTACCACCATCGATTTTTTGCAGTTTCCCTCTGCCCTCCTGTTGATACAAATAAATACAAATAAATCGCTCAGGCCAAATTTTTAAGCGAGAAAAGAAAACGCGAAGTCTAAAATCCTCAATCAATCATCGTAAATACATTTCATGGAAGAAGAGATCAAAAGAGCACTTTTGTCCCAGAGCAGAATATAATAAAATCATTCCAAGTGAAATTGGTGGCCGAGAGCTTTGTTCTACATGCAAAAAAGCCATGCGTCTATTTACCATGAGCAAATACGTGTATTCAACTTTTCCGTGGATGGATACGAAAGGGTTCAGTACTTAGGTATCTTCAAGCAGAAAGCAGAGGGGATAATTGAAATAGTATCTTGTTCGCCGCAGGAAACGTAGCTCATCGTATAGGCGATGTGCGAAGGTTTCATACGTATCGACTTACCGGCCATTATCGGAGGGATCCATCGTTCTGGGCGTCATTGCGGCGTGCTCGATCGGCTCAATCTCTTGCTCGTATTGCTGTATTTTCTTCGTAAACCCACACTGCATACATATATATGTAAAGACGGACTTTATAGTTTGTCTATAAACTCAAACAATTCCACCGAAAAGCACCCGCGGCCGTTTTCTCCAATTTTCAATCCCCTGCTTTTCCCCTGATACTCCACTTTATCACCGCTATTTTCGCAACACGGGAGACTGCGGGGTAAAGTTTTATTGGATCACTCGTGAGGCTGCTTCGTAGTTCTATGTTCCTTCGGAACGATGCGGTAAGAGATAGGCACGAGGCCGAAGAATGGAAAAGGAATAATTGAATGGCTTTGGAGAGATGAGTTAGCAAGTGTGGAGTGAATAAAGTATACAGAGGGAGAGTGAGAGAGAGAGAGAGAGAGAGAGAGAGAGAGAGAGAGAGAGAGAGAGAGAGAGAGAGGGAGAAAGACACAGAGTGAAAACTAAACAAAAATAAGAAAACGTAGTCACGACGGGCGGGTGCCAAACCCCCGCGGCGCGAGCCAAAACACCAAACACACTGCAATATACCCGGTCTCTCTTTCTCTCTCTCTCTCTCTCTCTCTCTCTCTCTCTCTCTCTCTCTATCTCCTTATTTCGTCGGCTTTTCGTCTCTCAGCTCTTTCTCGCGCTGCTATACAGCTGGCGTGATTTATCGGTTCGATGATGTGTCCGATCGAGTGTGTTTGACAGGCGGCCGTCGGGTAGCCCGTGCGGCTCCAAACGGGCCAATGCGTTTTATACGATACGGACATGACTCGGGTGTCGATTCGTACTTATTGTTAATCGCCTGAGAGGGGGATACGGAAACTTGGGGACACTCGTACCCGTGAAAGGATATTTTGGGACCGTGTGTATGTACACAGGGTGTCCCATTTATCTTGAGAAACCGAAATAATTCAAGAACTGCGAAGTATGAGGCGAAGTAGGTCGAAAAATCCCTAGACACGCATCGAGCAGATGCAAATGAAGTGTAAAGTGACGAGATCAATTTTTGATTTCGTTCACGTTTTGAAGATGATTTGGAGGTCAACTTTTTTATGGAAACATATTTTTATGACAGGATCTTTTCTACGTATACAAAACAGGATCATTGTTTTATTTGGTCATTATTCTCGAGAATGTTAGTAACTCTTTTGAATGATTTGCTGATTGTCTTTTTGTTTGGGAGTGGAAGGCCATCGTTGTGAATATCTTCTGTAATGCGTGGAAAAAATAACAGATAAATGAAAAAATGTTTTAGACAAAAGACACCTTTTTTACGTAGAATAAGATGTCGATATCCAAAACATATCCGTGCAGAAATTTCTTGGGCCGTCCCCAGATCCTACCACATTCTTATAGGAATTTGATTGAGACGCCTCATGTAAGGGACTCCACGTTAATATTCGAATGGATTCCGCGCTATTTGCCGATTGACGTCACTTGGGAATTGTTCATTTCGGATTCTCAACCGAAATTTGTTGGATTTCACAAAAAATATCGTTTCGTGATCCCCACGACTATATCTGCAAACGTAGGCTTATATCAACAAAAAAAACCGCTCACTTTGAAATCGTGTTTAAAACGTGCACTAAATTTAAAAAGCGATCTTGCTAGGTCATTCGAATCAACTCGATACGTGCCTCGGGGTTTTTCGATTCACTTTGCTGTTCGTGAGATTCTTCGATGTCTCAAGATAAATGGGACACCCTGGACCTACATATACATATACAAATATTTTATGGATTCTGATAACGTCGATGATTATACATAAGAATGATGTACCTAAGCATTATTGTTCTGTGATCAATTTTAGATATTTCTACATAAACACGAAATCACCCCTTGACTAATATGTGGCTTATGGGAAGTTTTTTAAGAAATACCTATGCTAAAAGATCTGAGATGAAGAAAGAGGGTAGGAAACTTTCTAAGACTTCAAGTCACTTTTGGAGTACTCGTCTATTCAAACTTTGATGGGTATGAAAGGCTTACGTAAATTTATTAACCATTTTCGTGCCACTTGTTCACCAGAAGGATCGACTCTTAAGCGAATGATACCTTCAGGCGAGGAAAAAAATAGCTGATTTTCATGATAAGTATTTTTTCAAAAGGAAAGATTCCTTCACCATCTTTGAGACTTAGGGTATGTTTTATTGCTACTTTTGGCTGTCACATTTTTATTTAGTTTACTAATCTTGAAAAATGGCGGAGGTATGGCACGGTCTTTTAAACGGATTGCGGCGGATTTTGTCAGATACCGTGACACGTAGCGCCGGCGAGATTAATCTGAACATAAACCAACGAAGACGTTTCTTTCATCAACACTCATACGCAGAATATGAACCAAGAGAGAGCGAGAAATGTTGAAAATCGATGAAAGGGTACGGTGTGAAAAAAATGAATTTTCCGAAAAAATGGCTACATTTTGTAATAAAAAAATATTTTTGAAAGAAAATTGCAAAACCATTTACGGTTATATTTTAGACAATAAGGTTAGACAGATTGATACCAAATTTTATCAAAATTGGTCGATTAGTCTTTTAACTATACATCACGCCAGTTTTGAAAATACAGTTCAGAAGACCATACCACCGCCATTTTTAAAGATTGGTAATAAAAAAATACCATGTATCAGCCAAAAGTAGTAAGAAAGTCTCAAAAAATGGTCAAGAGATCTTTCCTTTTCAAAATAATAATGAAAATCAGCGATTTTTTTCCTCCCCTAAAGGTCTCTGCCCCATTAAGTATCGAAAGAAATTATACATAAGATCAGCGATAAAAAAATTCGATCGGCAACGAGATTTGGCACGAGTAAACAATTTTCTCTAACCAGCCCGGTCCGGACACAATGAGCGCTAAAAATACCCTCGTGATCGATCCGCGGCGCTCGATTCGTCGTCGTCGTCAATTGACGAGCGCATGGAAACGAAAAATATAGGCTACTCAAATAATCGACGTTTCGCGCTAATGGCATTTCACCCACGCGCCTTTATCATAATATCGCTGCGCATCTCCATCTACATACGCCGACGAATTTTGACCGGCAATCTTGCGTGATCTTCACCTCGTGAATCTCGCACGAGCACATCGTAAAAACGTTACGTCAAATGAATTATCAAATAAATTCATGGCAGGCGCGCGGGACTGCAATTTTGAATGTTTGAAAGTGACGCCGTTAATTTAACGGGATTTGTTGGGTTTTAAGAATAATTGTGTAATAATTTGTTGTTCTTACCTTTCTTAAAATGCACAATTTTTTCGCGAGCTTTGTCCGCCATATTTGTCGGGTCCGTGGCTACGAATGTTTGTACCTTCTCTTCTGCTCTTTCTTTTTTTTGCATTTTTTTCTCATTTCTTTCGTAATACGGAATAGAATTGTATATTCGTGTATGGACGCGAGTTGCAGGAACGGACGGGTTGCTGGTTGCAGCACGGTCTCGTATATACAACATACGCGGACGGACAACACCGCCGCGAAGCTCACGTACGTACATTTGACTTTAAACCGGTTTCAGAGGGTAATTGCGCGACCTTAAATATACATACCTACCGAGACACACACACACACACACCTATATATATATATACACATGGATATATGCGCGCGCGCGCGCGCGTGTGTGTGTGTGTGTGAGAGGTGAACGGTGGACGTGAATCCGGTGGACCTTTTCCCTGACCCCCGCCAATTCAATTTAAAAAAAAATCTGATTCCATTGACTCTAAAAGGCACCCTGAATTTTTTTTACATTTTATGAAACAGCCCTTAGTCAAAAAAGTGGGTTTTTCCGAAAAAACGCCCCGATTTAAAAATCTGAAAAAATTCCCAGAAATGCTTGATTATATGTAAATATTTTTAAGCTATCAGCCGCAGTGGAAGTATGATTTTTTCGTTAGCAGTCAAAAAATTCTAGTATTAATTTCAGTTGAAGTCGTCTTCAGCACAGAAAAAATCATACTTTCACTGCGCGTGATGATAGTTTCAAAATGTTGCCATATAATCACACATTTTTGGGAATTTTTACAGATTTTTAAATCAGGGCATTTTTTTCGGAAAAACAATTTTTGAATAAGGGTTGTTTCGGAAAATGTAAAAAAAATTCAGCATGTCTTTTAGCGTCAATGGAATCAGATTGAAAAAAAAATAAATCGAATTGGCGGGGGTCGGGGAAAAAGTCCACCGGATTCACGTGGAATACCTCACATATCTACTAGTTGTGCCCTCCGCTTCGCCCGCGTTGAAATCCTATCGATGGCAAATCTTCCTCATTCATTTCACCTAATTCTTTTTTCATTTTCGGAGAGATTATGAAAAAAATTACACAAGACACTGAGAATGATTCGCACTGCCTCAGTGCGTAGGATTCCTACCCACTAAAATCTCGCTCTCTTCATCACTTTTTCTTTCTCCCCCTCTCACCCTCCGAAAATAATGATCTCTCAAGACAATTTCAGAAAACAACTCCTAACCCTTGACTATTCATTAATTTTTGGGCGTGTTTGTTTGTTAATTTACTCGTTTATTCGTTCATCTGTTTGATTGTTTGCGACCATCTGTTGTTTCCTTTTGTTTGTTCGATATGGACGTAATGTTCGCGTGTATGCTTGCTTATTGAAATTGTAATTAACCATATTAGGGTACTGCTCAGGAGCCTAAATCATACTGGACAGTCTAAGCTGTGTTTCTATGGAAGAATCGTAGGAATCGATTCACTAGTTCTCGATTGATTACCGCGCAAACGCACGGACAAACGGACAATTTTTGTTCGCAATGAATTGTTTCGACTTGTTTGTTGCTTTGTGAAAACCAACATATTTCAGAGCAGCCCTCACAGTTTTATTGTATATGGAGATACGATGCTTGGAGGACATTCTGAACTCTGCATACTACATAGGTACAGCCCTTGAATTAGAGGGTCTTTAAAATCACCTCACATTGTACGAACGTAACGCAGAAGTAAATGTACGTAGAAACGTATATTAGCCTTACAACTAGCAGACGCGCGTGGTGAAAGCTTGTGGAAAGTGTCATTATCTAGGCTTCTCTTGGGTGCTGTAACCGGGCGTCCATATACGAAGGTTCCCATTTACACATATACCCATATATCGTCTGGGTATCAAGCTTTATATAGATTCGCATGCGTACGATGGACACGACGAAGGCAAAGTTTTAGCGCGGCTATGGAGAGATCGACTGCTCGGTATATCCACGTGGGAACTATAGTCAAGCTATTACGGAGTGTGCGATCAAGTGCGCGCGTGAAATGAAAGAAAAACAGTAACAACTTTGTGAAAACATGGCAGCCTCGATTTGCCTAGAACGTTGACTAGTTGGGAAAATGAAAGCCCTCGGGAAAAGTGGCCGGAGGGGAGCAGGACGGGGGGTGGACACTTTTCTCAAATTTCATCGTTTTATCGCTTCGATAAGACTCGTAGACTTACTGGTTTTCCGCGGTATTGCGTATTTTTTTTCTTGAAATTTTGAGGGCGGAGCACAGCCTGCATCGTCGTCGAACTGTCCACAATTTCAGGTATTTTAACGTTATCTCTTCGTTTTAATCTCTCGTTGTTATTTATAACAATCAATAACAATTCGGCGTAATCGCTTTTCCGTTCTAATCTAGCTGATTGTCGTGACACTGTCACTTACAATTAATCGTAAAAGAAATGTCACATTGATTGAATGTGATTGTTCGAATTTTTATCTAAATGTAAAATTGAAATTGATTTTTTAAGTTTATACTTTGAAGCGTCGACAAAAATTCGGCCGCATTCCGCACACACCACGGGTAACGACGAAGTTTTTAATTATTAATTCGGAAGTAACCGAAATAACGATAACTACGAAAACATATCATGTATTATAATCACGTTTATAAAATATTCTAGTTTCCCTTTTAGGAGACACGAAAAATAATTATTATATTAAGTTAATGCTTTTCTCAGCAATATTGTCAAATAATAATCATGATTTTTCTTTCAATTTTTATTATTTTTCTTGTTTATCACGATTTCCTCATCTTTGCTATTAGTACTACGTTTATTACCATTTCCTGTTTTACTTCTGCTTGTTTTTTCTTTCCACTACGTTTTATATGCAAAAACTTATAATTCTTCGCAATAGATGACAATTCCTTTCTCGAATTAAATTTAAATTCGATTCGTTTATAAAATATTCTCGTTTCCCTTTGAGGAAACACAAAAAATTGTTATTCTATTAAGCCATATTGTTTTTCTCAGTAATATTGTGAAATAATAATCACGATTTTTCTTTCTATTTTATTTCAATTTTTTACTACGGTTTCCTTATCTTTGCTATTAATATTATGACGTTTATAACCATTTCCTGTTTTACTACTGCTTGTTTTTTTTTTGCTACTTTTTATATATTTTTAAATTATTACTCTTCGAAATATATTAGAATTCCTCTCTTGAATTGAATTTAAATTCGATTAAATAAGGTATGAACAAAAATGTGATCACCTCGTCTCTTCTACAGTAAATCTCAGCATCAGTACACAAATTGCATGAAATATTCATTATTGGGCAGTACATCATTTGAGCATAAATCACCGTTGTCTCGTAAAGGGCAATAGATTTCATTTTTCTGCACGTGATAATTACACGTAACAAAAAATTACTAAACGTCAAGCGTCTATCCGAGAATACTCGTACGTCTTCGACGGCGATCACGTCTTTCGAATTACGATTCGGAGGACCTTGTTTGACGCGGTTTATCGAGTGCTTCGCGAGTAATAGAATTGTGACCGCGAAATTATGTGGTAAATTCCAGCTAGTTGTGTAATTTCGATGAACGACAAATACGTATACGTACGCATAAATACACGGCAATCTTCCGCACGAATTCCAGCAGGTCCCGTTACGCGATAAACACGCACCACACATCGATATTTCATATTTACGTGGTGGATACATTCGCGCGTCGGTATGCGCTTAATGGTTTTGCGAAAGAAGTTATCAGTTGGTAGGATACTCGACTTTTATCCATGCGGTTATCCGCCTTCTCGAGAACCACCAATATACCTTCCTCTGTCGCGCACCCTCGCTTCCTCATGAATTTTTATGTCTCATATTGACTTTTTCTCGCTGCTCCCGCGTGCAAACGTTTCGTAGTGCTTTTGTGGAAAGAGACCACAATGGATTGTTCTTTGTACGACGAGCAAAAACGTCAAGGGAAACAGTGGTGAACAAAAACTTTTTACGCCCTTCCCCTTCGCCAAATGTTTGATCAACAGCAATTTCGTATAACTTGTTTTTACGCTTGCGTCCCAGTTTTCGTTAACCCATCGACGATCGCAGGGCATTTCAATTGAAAAGAAAACGGAATTTCCTTTTATCGTCATTGTGCCAACGAGAAGTAAAACGATGATAACGCGGTCTTTGAATACTCACTTATAGTGAAATAGTAATCGTGTCTCCTTTATTATTATTTTTTTACTGTCGCTGATTTCTCTTGTCACCATAAATGATCCGCTATCAACAAAATCGTTAGTTATCACAAGCAATTACGTTTTTAGTACATTAAAATTCATTTTTGAACTATAGTATACAAAATAGCAATTGTCCGGATCCTTGGATTATTTCCATCACAATCAGTAACAATGAATTCATTTCTTCATAAATACATTCCAAAAATGCAAACTATTGTTATTAATTTACAAAAATGTTGACCGGTGTATTATATATATACATATATATATATATATATCTAAACATTTTGATCACTTTAGATCATTGCAAAATTATATTAGAATAAAATAATTAATTGTATTTCCTATTTTTACGAAGATACCGTACAGCTCTATAAAATAAATAATATTATTCTAATATAATTTTCCAATTACCCGAAGCGATCGAAAATGTTGCTATTATCCGAAGTCATCGCAAAGTTTTGACTATATATATATATATATAAACCAATCTTTTCCCCGATTCTCTCCGTAATTTATTTATCACATTCTCCGACCGCGAATATGGCAACAACGTGTATATGTATAAGAATTCTCGTCGACGTGGATATAATGTCCAGGAAAGCCGGAGGGATGCTGTAGCAGCGTTTCCGCGCGCAACCCCTTACATAAGCGGCTCTCTCGCTTACGGTCTCGCTAGTGAGTCCCTCTGGTTAGGCCACTAAATCGCGAAACAATAAATTCTCGACGAGTGAGCGTACACAGGAAGCGCAGAGGCCAGAGACCATCGTGGAGAGTCACCCTCTTATAGCGGGGCTCTTATATCGGGGGGATGATGTCCTCGATGTGGGGTGGCCTAATATGTCACAGTCTGTTGCAGTGATCTCGAGCGGAGCCTGCTGTACCTCGCGGGGGGTCTCTAGGAGAATTCACCGAGCTTAACTCTCCCTCTTGTTTCATTACACACACACACATATATATATATATATATATATATATATATATATATATAACCAAAAATAAGTATATATATACGGTAGAAGATAAAGAGGGTTTATGTGGATATGTGCTCCTAATGGAGTGATTGAATAGCGATGATCTGATAAACTGCGAACCCCACGAGCATCTACATGGCTCCCTATTTGCTAAGTAAAATACACACGTATATATATAATTAGACAATCGTGCGAACGCGAATTTTCTTGATACTGAACGTAATTTGGCGATGAATCATTGTTTTTTTTTTTCATTCGTAGCAATTGTTGAGCTGGCGAACAAAACCAGACTCGTCCAAGTTACGTGAATTTTTGTTAATTTTTCATTTTTTTCAAATCACATCTTAACTAGCTTCCGAACTATTTTGAATCAAATTTGGCCCACTTCAAAATTTGTGAAAAAGTGCCATTTTTGGGGAAAACGCAGTTTTTAGGCAGAAAAAAATGAAATAAGATAATAAAAAAATATAACTCGGTGTGGACAAGCCCGGTTTTGTTCACCAGCTCCTAAACTGTTTTACTGAGAAAGTTGCGATAATATTCTCTCGAAACAGAAAATATACGAAAAAAAGGCGAAAAAAAGTGTTACGGTGAAAATACACGGAAAACGTATTTCCGGCATGTATCATGGCACATGTTTTATTCGTACGTGCGTGTGTAGAACGATACGGGCGACTTGCGAATATATATATGGTGTCACGAGAGTCCGGGGCTTCGCGCCATTTCGCATGCATCGACGCATCCACGCATTGTGAAACACGGCGGACTCGTACATATGTATGTATGTGTATGTATATATATATATATGTGCGAGCACGAATGTGCACCACACCGAATGCAATGAAGCTATAAATTCAGCGGACTCGACGAAGACACGCGAGCCAATTTGCTCTCGAGAATCGACTCGCCACTGTATACAGTAAATATGTGTATATATCGAATACGTGCAACGGAGAACGGACTGGGCTGACATCGCGCTGCATACCCGAGACCCACAAAGTCCCACACTTTTCTTTTGCGTCGTCGAATGCTTTTTTCCGCCTGCTTTTTGTCGTACGGGATTTAAAAATGCAAAAACAGTGAAAGACACTTGAACATTAAAACAAAGTCTTGTAGATGGATTAACGTTTGTAGATGAAGATGCACTTTCTTAGCTGTAATTAGACTTCCGCTATTAATCGGGGTAAAGTTGCTGGAACAAAGAAAGGTAGACTCACGATGACAGAGGCGCGTGTCAAGCAGCTCTGAAAATAATTCCTTCGTTGCACGCTTTTGCTTTCTGCCTCCCGGTACGGTTGTTTTGTGAAACGAGTTGTGAAATGTGTGGATTTGTTTATTCTTTATTTTCACTTTTTATTTTTCAATCGTACGTCATCATGGCGGAATTTTTTGACAGTTTCGTGTATCCCGCGCAGAAATTGTCGTGGGAATTATGCTGTGACGTTAGTTGTCAAGGGACAGTTCAGTACATTATGCTGTGATATTAGTTGTTTATTGGAAATGTTAGCATATTACACTGTGAAACTAGTTATTTATGGGAAATTTTAACACATTATGTTGTGATTTTAGTTGTTTGTAGGAAGTTTTAACACATTGTGTCAAGATTTTAGGCGCTTCTAGGAAATTCTAATATACTACGTTTCGATATTAGTTGTTTATGGAAAATTTTCAACACATGATGTAACGAAACTAGTTGTTTACGAGCCATTTTTCACACATTATGTTGTGAAATTAGTTCTTTACGGAACATTTTAACGCATGGACTGTGGAACTAGTTGATTTGATTTTTTTGATTGAGTGATTTAGTATCTTGTTATCCATGCTTGATTCCACTTACTGACAATCATCCAATGGTGCGCTTGTTTTGTGAAATGAGCTGTTAAATGTGTGAATTAATTTATTTATTATTTTCTCCTTTTGTTTTTCAATCGTATTTTATCGTGGCAGAATTTTTTGACGTGTTACCCATGCCGAAATTGTCGTAGGAATTATGCTGTGAAATTAGTTGTGAAGGGAAAGTTTAATACATTATGCTGTGATATTAGTTGTTTATGAGAAATTTTAACACATAACACTATAAAACTAGTTATGTGTGGGAAATTTTTACAAATTATGTTGTGATTTTAGTTGTTAATAGGACATTTTAAAACATTATGGTGTGATTTTAATTGTTTCTAGGAAATTCTAACATATTATATTGTGGCATTAGATGTTTACGGAAAATATTAACACATGTTGTTGTGAAACAAGTTGTTTACGGAAAATTTTACCTCGTTATGTTGTGATATTTGTTCTTTTTGGAGTATTTCAACACATCGTGTTGTGATTTTAGTTGCTTACGGACAACTTTAACACATTATACTGTGAAACTAGTTGATTTTTGATTGATTGATTCAAATCTTATTTTCTATATTTGTTTCCACTCACTGAAAAGGATACAAAGGTTCATCGCATTGGCTCCGAATGCTGAAAGTGTATATTGGATTCTAATCGGGATTCCCCATTAGAACCCAATGTTCGAATCCAATCGGAATCCTAAAGAATTCACTATCGAAAAGATTCCGATACGATTCTTGATGGATACCATCGCATTCCGTACGTTGAAATTTCTAAACAAAACGTATATACATATACACAAAATAGGTGGATCTTTTGAAGCATAAATCTTATCTTAAAAAAGTATAAATCGCTTAAAAAAGTATATCTTAAAAATCAATTTGAATCACATGGCTGAAAATCCATCGTAATTATCGTTTGGTATTTATTTTACTGACGTTAACAAAAATCACCACACACGTGCATACTCACGAAGCGTGCACGTCATGTTTCAACGCGCCGAGTTTTTTCTCGTGACTTTTCACATAATTTCAATTCAAACGTGGTGAGACTTCTCAAACGGCGTCCATCGCCGTACAGTGCAGAATCCAATTGGATCCCAATGAGGACTCTCTGTGCCCCTAACGAATCCCCATAGAGTTGAGGGTGCATTTGGGACTCCCCGACAAATTTGTCCACGGGGTCACGAGCACATTTTTTTTAGGAGATACAAAAAAATTTCCGCACAGAATTTGAAAAAAAAATCTCAAACGACCTCAATCGGGAAATAGCCCGGAATTCACTTGGATTCCAATGTGGATTTCCTGCGTGCGAGGCCCCTGTCAAGGGGGGGACCCCCCCACAAATTTCTTCACGAGTACAGGCCGTTTATCCGTGCTGTGCTGTACTGCACGACCTTAGTCTCAGTATATTAGTAAGTTGGGACACTGTTCCCACCAAATAGAGAAAAGTTAATGAAACGCTCGATAATTGTGCCACGTGTCTTTCTTTCTATACTCGGCTTGTCAGCTACTCGTTTCTCGAGCTGAACCCTACCTCACCTCATTATATATATATATATATATATATATATATTCGAAAGGTTCGCGCACGCCCGCGCGTCTCAGCTCTCTTAGCTACACGAGTTTATATATACAGCACACTCTGAAGCCGTTTACTGTGCTACATGCACGTAATGCCTATAATCACGAGGAGCATAATTCATAGTCGCGGTAAGCATATACTTTTCGTCTCGTTACGTGTTTGGCGCACTCTTGATTGTTCGGAGAACCACGGACGTGCGCGCGAGTGCGAGAAAACAAAATCCGCGAAATGAGAGAGGTGTGAGAGGGAAAATGAGATAGATGGATAGATAGGAACAGGGAGAGATGGGAAGGGACAGAGAAAGAGAAAGAGAACGACCTGAGGAGATCACTTCTTTCATCTGATGTACGTGCTCACGAATCGTACGTCTGTGAAACACTTTTACTGCTCATGTTTTTCTTAAATTACATATAATCTGAAAAGTAGATTGGCGAAATTGATGAAAAAAAAAGTGGAATGTGCTTCTACCACATTTCCGTAAGTGTACTTCGGTGCGCTCGCTCATTATGATAGAATATGTTAATATTCTCGTTGCCCATTCCCAAAAGGCGGATTTTTTTCGGTACCGAGGTGCGAACGTAGTTCAGTTGAGAGTATGCCGATTTGTTTGGGCTTGCTTAGGTTTACTCGATCGAGAAAATTACTATTTGTAGCGAAGTTCGTCGGGGTTTTTCTTTTTTGAATGGATTAACGAAATTCGTATAATTTATACTTCATTTTGATCAAAGGTTTTATTTTATTTTTTATTAATTTTTATACGGTAATATTGTATACACGGAGAGAATTAAATGTTGAAAATTACCGTGCAGTAACGGTAACCAGATGACAACCCTGAAACTTCGCTTATTATTGTTGGGTAGAACACAGATTTTCACGAAAATAAAATAAAATTTCTTCTTCAGATAGAAAATTTTACCAGATTTTCTAGTAAATTTCGATGTGTAACAAAATACGCAAAACTTAAATTTGAAAAATATATAATATCAGCGAAATTTTACTGTGCATTTTAGTATTTTATGCCTTTCAGAAATGTCTATAAAAAAGTATCGTCTTTATAAAAGTTATTTTAAGATTTATTATAAAATTTAATGAATGTTACAGGAAAATGTATTGTGCTCTCGGTAAAAATTATCGTGCGCGCTTGGTTAAAATTATCGTTCGGTACGGTACGGGAATTTTGAGGCACTGCATTGTAAAAATTCCCCTTCATTCCTTTTACTTCAGAATGGTATGGTGGTGGGGGTAAGTAGGGGAGCGCGATTTCTTTATGGCACGATGGGACTTCCCAAAAAAATTTCGTCTAAACTGCGTACATCGCCGGTTCAGTTTAGCCTGAAGCCTCAGTCGCATGCAGTGTCTCGCTGCGAGAAAGTGACACGTAGCGATCGTCTTAAATGATGACGAAGTAATATGTGCGCAAATTAGTCACATCACTTGAGCCTACGATGGTACAAAATGTATTATAAATAAATGTTAGTATTGAACGAAAAATAAATTCTAATGATTAAATTTGTTTCCTTATCCGTTTGTTGACTATACCAATTTATATGGAAGAAAAAAATGTTCCCAACAAAAAACAAACAGCATTAATTTGTACCAATTTTTCAATAGTAAATAATATTCATTATTATTATTATGGTTATTGTTATTTCGGTTATTATTATGATTATTATAGCACCAGTTTTTAAAGAAAAAATACATTTTACTAAAGATTTCTTCAATCGAAGAATTAAAATTTTACCAGCCTTATAGGGAATTGTTTTTGAGGATTCGGCTTCGATCCGGCCAGTGAAGGTTATTCCAAAGTCAACAGTGGAATTAGAAGATGTTTACGTTTCAGCCCTCTGGTTCGGGTCCTCTTCAGAAATTTTATTTTTCTGTATATAATATGATACACATTTTGTCATAATAATGTTTTTACATTATTATGACAAAACAAACATTATTAGGACAAAATGTGTATCATATTATATACAGAAAAATAAAATTTCTGAAGAGGACCCGAACCAGAGGGCCGAAACGTAAACATCTTCTAATTCCACTGTTGACTTTGGAATAAGCTTCACTGGCCGGATCGAAGCCGAATCCTCAAAGACTATCTTGTCATCTACACGGCCGCACACATCTCTGACTTACTTATAGGGAATTTTTCTTCCGAGGTTGACGCAGGTAAATTTTACTGTGCAGCACCGTAAAAATAACGTACGGCGCGGTTGGTAATTTTTAACCGACAGTAGGTAAATTTTCGAACATACATGCTAAATTTTACTGTCTCCAATTTTTACCCTTCTTGTATAGTAAAATTTGAACTACGTATTTGAAATTTTCTGTAACGTGAGTTAAAAAAAACTTGACGCATACGAATTATTATGTTTTTCTCACTTGTCACCACATTGAAATATATCACGGTAATTTTTACCGTGAAATTCACCACAAAAATTACTTTTTAATTCTCTCCGTGTATATGTGTGTATATAAATGTAGATTTTGGCATCTGTTCGTAGGTCAATGCGAGAACATGAGAGCGAAAGGGAGAGGGGGAGAGAGCGAGAGAGAGAGAGAGAGAGAGAGAGAGAGAGAGGGAGAGAGATGATGATGATTATTTATTTTTATGCCCTAGCAAGCTATGGGGCAACGAATATTGATTACATGTGTTGTCTTAATTACTAATATTATTACAGCGGTCTTGACAAAAACCGCTGAAATACAATGTTTGTTGAAATTTTACAATATGTTACGACGTAATACAATCATCTTAGTTCGCACATATAAAGCACAATTTTGTATACAGTAATACATACTTACTAAACATAGAGTAATCCTTAAGACTGATTATACAACTAATTCCATTGCAATCTCTGACTCATAGCAGGACGTAAGGGATGAGTGATCAGTGATCAGTGAGGGATCAGTGAGTGATCAGTGAGTGACGGCCGTTACGCATTCCTATTGACATGGTATTAATAATTGTGCTCCGTTTGTATTAAGTACTCTTGTAATCGTGATTTGAATACCGAAAAAGAGGGAGATCCTGTGACAGCCTCTGGAAGTGAGTGCCAGAAATAGGCAGCTGAGATTCCGAAAGATTTGTGAAGAGTGGCAGTACGATGGTGCGGAATTTGGAAAGTGATGGCCGGGCGTCTAGGGGAACTGCGTGTAGATGAGTCAAATAGAGGTAATAGTTCGCAAAGATAAGCGGGAGCACTCAAATAAAGAATACGGTACGTTAGTAGGCCAAGAAAATAAGGGCGTCTATTTTTAACAGTAAGCCAGCGCAAGCGATTTCGATAAGTCGTGATATGTTCGTCGCGGCGTAGATCAAATATGAAACGTATACAACAGTTTAGTAGACGCTGCAACCTCGTATTTTGCTCGTCCGTTAGGTCATGGTACACAAGACAGCAATAGTCAAAATGGGGTAAAATTAGAGAAGTAACTAGCTTGATTCGAAGATCTGTTGATAACGAATTTTTATGGAACTTTAGTTTATAGAGAGTGCTGTGAACTTTTTGAGAAATATTAGAGACATGTCTACGCCACGAAAGATTGGTAGCAAATAAAACTCCAAGATTACGAGCGTCAGTTTTAAAAGATAGGGAGGTACCATTCACTAGGATTTTGGGGCAGGTGTTCAGATCTAATTCTCGGATGTAGGCAGAGCTACCAAATATAAGTGCTTTGGTTTTTGATACGTTTAAGGCCAGTCCATTTGTTGTAGCAAAATTGGAGATGACATTTGCGTCATACGTGATATTAGCAATACCGTCGTTGAGGTCAGCTGGGAGGCAATGCAAATACAATTGAGTATCATCTGCAAACACCATCAAACTAGAATACATCACACCGTTGTTTATGTCGTTGATATATAAGGAGAATAGTAGCGGTCCAAGCACGGAGCCCTGAGGGACACCCCTATGAGAGGGTAGCCAATCAGAACACAGACCTTGACCGCCAACCACTGCTTGTGTCCTGCCTGTCAAATATGAATAAAACCAACTTAAAGCGTCCATTGTAAAACCAATTTTCCTTAACTTTATAAGTAGTTCTAGATGAGGTACCGTATCAAACGCTTTGCTAAAGTCAAAAGGAATTAAAATTGTCAACATTTTATTGTCGATACCCCATCGAATATCGTCAATAACCCGTAAAAGCGCTGTTTGTGTACTGAATGATTCCCTAAAACCCGATTGTCGTTGATGTAGAATATTATGCTCCACAAAAAAAGCTGTAATTTGAGAATAAACTATTCGCTCTAGAACTTTTGAGAACTCTGGCAGATTTGCTATGGGTCGAGTATCGGACGGTAACTTGGGTGTTTTCACCTTTGATAAGGGTCGGATACTCGCAGAGAGAGAGAGAGAGAGAGAGAGAGAGAGAGAGAGAGAGAGAGAGAGGGAGAGAGAGCGAGAGAGAGAGAGAGAGAGAGAGAGAGGGCAAAGCCCTGAAGGGACGACAGTGATTCATTGCCAGTTTGTTGCTGCTGTATCCGCAGCTCTATTACTGTACTCCGCTCGACATACACGTACAGAGTAGAGTGAAGTACGTAGTAATATGTGTATCGTACGCTGCATCAAGCTCCGGAGGACTCTCCGCGTTATATCCGTAACACCTTTCCTGTATATGAAAGCAATTCGGTATTCCTCTCGCTCATTGTGACTAGACAGCACGCTTAAGGGGCTACATGTACCCAGAGGCCCGAAAAAGTGTCGAAATTACAATTTTTTTCTGGGAATCATTTGGTAAAAAAACTAATTTTTTAAACACAAAGTTGCATATACTGAGAGCTTTTAAAAAAATCACTAAAAAATACAGAAAAACATGGCCTTCGGCACATGAAATTTTTTTCGCGACGTTTGGTGGTGGACTCTCTTCAACCTGAACGGGCCATCTAAAATCTAGAAACCGAACGGGATATTCGAGTTAACAACAAATAGGCGTCGTTAACGATCGTCGATTTTTAAAATCATTTTTTTTAAATAACGTGGCGACGAATTGAAGCTTTAGCATAAAAAATCTATGAAAAAAATCGTAATTCCACGTAATTTTGAAAAAATGCAGATGGATTTTGAAGAAGTGAGATCGTCAACGACCTCTGAATGTTTCTCATTGTATCTTCTGTAAAGTTGGAAGTAATCCATCACGTGGTTCTCGAGATATCATGTCCACTGACTTTGAAAACAGTGTCGCGAGAAAAACACATTTGAAGTTTGAAGTATGATGCTGCTACCAACAAGGAATGCCGCACAGCTGACAACCGAGCGCGGAATACTCGTCTATTGATTTCAACACAAGCGACAATGTGCATGAAAGTCAACAATTAAACGAAGTAAATCGTGCTCGTAATTTGAGAAAAGAGTTTTTCGCTGAAACGCAAAAGTTGCCGCGGACCTATTTATTTTTACATTTAGAAAAGTTTGCGCTTTTTATTTATTTAAACCAATTAGTGTAGAGGTTCTCGGTACGAGTTATTTTTTCGGAACTTCCGTTTTTAAACATAAAAATAAATCACATTTAGTCTTGTACACTGTTAAAAGCGTAATTCGATTGAACGAGGATCGCCTATTGGGGTCAAATCATTTTTTTCGTGCTTCACTGCCTACTGCGAATTTATTCGTTTCAAGTATTTTTCTTTTGATTTGTGTCAGGCGTTTTTTGTTGTAGACAATTTCATAAATACGTATTCGATGGAAATACGTTATTGATTTAAACGTATAAGATATACATTAAAATAACAAATATCTTCATTGCCATACGTGTGCCTCAAATTTGAATATATTCTTATTTCGAACAAATAAAAATTGTATTTGCATCACTAATATTTTGCTTTGCAATCAGCAAATCTACCATATTTTCAAATATACAATACCTAGTTATCCATGTAACAACAATCCTGAATGGTGAAAAATTATTTAAAACATTTTGTTTGGGTTCCCTTTGGGAAGCCCTGCCTGAACAAAATATCAATGCGCTAGTCAATTCAACAACAAAAAATGAACTGGGCCCATTCAATCTATACTACTAAATATTTATTTTACTAAATAGTACCAAATATCAAAATTATTAGATGGATATTTATTTTTCATCTCCCAACGCTGTTGAATAGATCTTGTTATTCTAATTATTAGAAATCTTAGAAATTATTATGTGCATATAACTTTTTCATTACTCAATGGTGTCAAATAGATCTGGATGTAAATAAGTAAATATATTTGAAATAAATCTCCAGACTAGTAGATTCAAACAAAAAAAAAAGATTGATTGCACGAAAATTTCGTCAACACAAATAAAAAAGGATCCCCTCAACGCAGTAAGTTGGTTTCAATAAATCTTTTTTTTTCAGTGTAAGATCTGAAATTGTTCGGAGTGGCCGGTGTATAATCGCTTTGAAAGATTATTTATTAATCACCGAGCGTGGCAGCAATCAACGACCCAGATATCGCAGTTAAATATATACATATCTATATATAATCATTCATTATGAGTGTATTAATTAAATGCGAAGATTGAAACCTCCGATTACGTGTATAGGCGACTTTATTATATTTACATGGTACATATTTATTTAAAGATATGTATTCGTGCTCGCGCACACATGCTTGAGTGCTTTCATGTGAGCTGCTGTCCGCCCAAATTTCCCAATTTTTCACAATGATGAGGGTGGAAATCTGATCGTAGAGTTGCGACAGTTTATTAATTAAAAGAAAAGAGGGTGTGGTAGAATCGCGGTACTCTCTTGGGACCCTTTGATGATTTATTTTCGTGCGTTGATATGGCAAAGTAAGTCAGCCCGAATTGGTCAGTTGCGGACACGATGTTGTGCTACGTTGAAAATGCGCTTCCTTTTATACATTTTACACACATTATGTATATATGTATACGCATATAAAGTGATGGGATTCGTACGAGTTACGATGAGCTGCAATGCTCGTTCGCTCGGCGACAGATCAGATAAACACGTAACTGGCCGAGTCCTGCGGTAATCGCTCGTAACGGGAAAATAGCTGCATCGCGTGCGTATAAATCGCGCGAGCGCCAGGTTTCTCGCGCGACTGCGTCGATCAAAATCCACTTTGATCTGGCATTCGTAGCTATATATACAGGGTGTTAGGAAAATCGATGCGCAGGCTTAAGGGGGTGATAGGCCACATCGTTAAAAACATATCTAACTTAGGTTACCTTAGTCCAAAGTCTAATGATTTCGAGTTTTCATGGTAAGTATGATTTTTGGAAAATTTCCCAAGATTACATACTAACTCCCTTCCCTCTCATGTTAATGCTATTTTTTTAATAGCATCAACTCAACGGGTATTTTTATTTTTTCACAAGTTTTTCATTATTTAACACATCCCATTTGATTAGTTGTGTGGATGGAGATGATTATATAGGTGTTTGTCGATTGGATACACATTAAGCTAAGCCGCGATTAAGTTTAGTTACCAATTATTGTCTGAGCATTATGATCGAGTTAGGACCTAATTTTGGGTAATTTTCCAAAAATCATACTTACCATGATAGCTCGAAATCCTTAGACTTTGGACCGAGGCAACCTAGGTTAGATATGTTCCCAACGGGGTGACCTATCGTCCCCTTAAGGCTTTGCATCGACCTTCCTAACACCCTGTATACATAATGCGAACTCGTGCATACCGTGAAGTAGGGAGCTCAACGAAGAGTGAACATGATTTTTTAGACCAGCCGACAAAATCAAGGAGGCTGCTGAGGGTCTTCGCGGGGCAGGTGGCAAGAGGGGAACGCATATGCTTCAACACAGACGCCTGTAATGGCTGCAAATCCCGAATAATCAAATTTTCGGTTGCGTAGAATAAATAAGTTTCAGCTAAAAAAGATGTGCTATGCATAAAATCGACTGTTTAGAAATGTTATTAATCTTTTTTGTTTATTTACTTCGCGAATAAGCGAATAGTTCTCAGTAACTGGTATCACTGAGCTCCGATACGAACGCCACATCGTGAGCGCGTAGCTGTCAAACATCCTTCGCGAATACCGTTTTTTTGTTCGGCTAAAATGAAAAGATGGAAGGAAAAAATGCAAACCGAAAAGCAGTACAATCGAGTGTTCGAGCAAGTACAACCTGGAAAGCGGCGAAAAAAGTAGTAGAGCCGGAAAATGAATGCGCAGTCGAGAGAGGACGCGTAATTGATTTGAAGGTTATGATAAAACACATGCACTGCAGGTTCTATAAAGAATGATTAAAAATATTTAAATACGCTTTATGTAACCGCGGTAAGAAATTTATAGCAAGAGAGCAATAGTTTCTGCGTTTCAAATTTTGGCACCTTTTCAAAATGGCCGACTTGGCAGTAGCGTTGCGACGTGCCGTAGGGTGTTTTATCGTTTTACGCAAATCGGCTGAAATTTCCTGTCTTATTTCACGAATATCTCGATGACAAGGCAGATAAACCGCTGTACTCTTCGTTGAAATTATTCATAAATACCTCAAGAGTGCTTGCCACCTATGTCCATGCCTATTTCCTGGAATTACTTTTATCCGTTATGCCAAATCTACGATCGGAATAACATAAGTACCCGGTAGCATAGTGGCAGCGTGCGTGAATATAGAGATAGGGGTCGTAGACTCGAATCTCCATGCACGTGAAATATTTTCTTTGATAGGAAGCATTTCAGGACGTCAGGCAATAAACAAATCATTATAAGCAATTGTACAGGTAGTGCTGTCAATTGAAATTTTTTTCTTTTTTGAATTTATGAAATATTATATACATTCAGTAGACAAACCATTCATTATGGCAAAGATCACTATTTTTTGATAGTGCAAGGAAATATCCATTTTATGAAAACCTACTATATTATATAGCATTGACAATCAACGTATGTTTGAAAGATTGATGGTCGCGGTTAACATATGAGCATAGTTAACACAACTGCTAAAATATTATAAGCAGTACTATTTTTTCGGCAGTAACCATGACTATAAAATATTATTGTACTCTCGGGGTAATATAAAATATGGTTGAAATATGGTTGAGCTATACATTTCTCGTTGCGTAACTTCAATAATTGATTGCTCAACAATCACGCAGACGAAGTACTTGAAATTTTACACGATGTCGTAACACTTGTTCGCAAATATTCTCAATAAATTTCAGCAAATTTTTACTATTTCCCGATAGCTGAGTAATCTCCTTAATGATCGCGACGTTGCTCCCACGCGTCGTTGTGGGGGGAGAAACCTTTAGGCGAGGAAATATTGCTGATTATCATGATTTTTTAACGCAAAGATTTCTGCATTTTTGAGACTTAAGGTATGGTTTCTAACTACTTTTGGCTGTTACATGGAGTTTATAATTTTTAATGAACCTTCAAAAATGCCGGAGGTGTGGAACGGTCTTCTAAACAGGTTGTGACAGATGTTGTCAGACGGCGTGACGCGTATCATCGGCGAGATGATTCAGAAAAAAGACCACCGAAGATTCAACATTACTCACCAATAGGTGAGAAATGTTGAATTTTCCGAAAAAATGGCTTCATTTTCCTATGGAATAATACTTTTTTTTCATTTTCAAAAACATTTCGGTTCATTTTTCAGACAATGAGGTTAGAAAGATTCATACCAAATGTCATCAGAATTTATTCTCACCAATTCAGTCATTGGTCGGTTAGTATTTTAGCTATACGTCACGTCAGTTTTGAAAATGCATTTTAGACGATCGTACCGAACAGCCGCCATTTTTTACGATTAATTTTAAAAAAGACCATGTAACCGCGAAAAGTAGTAGTAAAACATACTCCAGGTCTCAAAAATTGTGAAAAAAGTCATAAAAAGCAGCAAACTTTTTCCTCGACTAAAAGTATCCCGCCTTTTAAAGCAGTATTGTTGTCCAAAGCATTGTTTTGATGGTGATTTTTAGCATTCATTAACTAAAAAAAAATTAGGGAAAAAAATAAATATCCGTGTATATTGATCCTACAAGAATATGTACAAATAAAGAAAAACTTCATTACCGTGTACTTTTGTCCATTTGATAACAACGGTGCGCGGTATATGCTCCTAATTAGCGACCAGTATTATAGACGTTATATGAATCTGAAAAAAAGCCAAACATATTCTTAATCTGTATGATTGCAGTTCTGCTGCTGGTACCATATTCAGCAAAAAAAACTTCTCGAAATGGCGGCATGCCAAACTCTGATAATCAAGTTTTCCTAATTTTATGACCCATTCTACGAGTCGAACATAAAAAAAAGAAAATTATTTCCACTCGATTCTGCTACCAACGGTGAAAAACAGTCTACTGAAGGTGGATACAAAATCTGTACTTGATCGGCAAATAGGATATGGAGATATCGCGGTTGCCCATTTGAAAAGCGCGTTTCGAGAAAATCGCGTTTCAAGTTACTGTCCCTCGCCTGCGCTCCCCGAGCTCCTTATAATTTATATAATTCTGCTAATAACCGTTTACACATACGTATTCAGAAAGATCTGTACTATAATAAAAAAATAATTTAAAAAACCGATTTTTTCAAATTCCTCTACAACACTACTCCTTTAAACCGATCGTGTTAAAATATCGTTCATACCCTGAATTGTATTCCAAATATGTTCGAAGCTGACGAATTGTCCGCGCCAGAGGCTTAGAATCAAATGGCAAGTCTTTGCATTCTCTCCAAACCGCAAAGGGCTTCGAAAATAGTTGATCACAAAATCCCTTACCGACTGAGAGCGAGTTTATTTCGAATCGTTTCGAATCGATGCAATGTTAATGCGCGCATTTTTTTTTTACATCGTTCGATCGATGCGAGATCGACGTGATAATTTTTTTCCGCATTCATGTTGTTTCCCCTATCGAACCTGTCTTTTTATATTCAAGTATTCATAATCCCAATGAAGGGGAACGGCTATGGAAAAAAAAAATTGAAATTAGAATCCTTTGGACTGTCTTATTCGTTGGAATCCCGAGGTATTTTATATTCACGGTTCAAATAACAAACAGAAACGAGAACCGGCTGACAAAACTCGACACCGTTTGTGATAGGTGCTTTTAACCGTATATTTCCAGTTTAGGAACTTTACGCATAGTTTTTACCGATTTCATATATATATATATATATATATATATATATATATATATATATATATATATATATAAATCTAAACTTTTCACATCGAAGAATCCCGTGAAACGTTTTCAGAACGATTCCTCGGTATAATTGAAAGAAAGCCGCCGCCCTCGAGTGCGGACCACCTCGGCGGTTGCGTTGAGTGCCACGCTATAAACTGAGAAATATACGAGAGAAGGGAAATATACAGCAGCGCGCTCGTCCGCCGGTATACAAAAGCCATGCCGGAGTATATCTCCCGATTATACTTATTATTTATATTAGGTTTGGTGGGCCGCGATGACGAAGTAAAATTATAATCAGATTTTACACATGATTGTTCCCTATCGTTAATTTTTTTCGTCTTCGACACTCCGCCAGAAAGGCAGCGAAGGATTAAGGACGAAGGGGGAGGGGTGGGGGCAGTTCATAAATTTGCTATCCGTTCCATTGCTTAATGCGTTTGCCGAGGAGCGGTAGTAATTTTGTTTGCACGTCAATTTGGTCTGTACGTGCGTTCCAATACTGACGACTCACCGAAAGGTCTCCAACGATATCCGGATCGACCCGGGAGCCGAATTTCGGCGACGCGAGTTTACCGAAAAGCACCATCGTTGATAAATACAAGAACGTATCGCGGGTCATCCTTGGAGTGGACTATACACGCATGCGTGTATGGAACACGCTGGGCATTTATTGCGAGAGGCCTGAGGGCGATTCCTTCTATATGCTAATGTACACCGCTACCGGTGTAGCGCTCTCCTTACGCCTTTTGGCTCCTGGTTCCCGAAGCTCGTGCTGCGAGCGCGGGAGGTGTTCTCGTGTTCTTCAAGCATTTTCATTGCCCTTTCTCCCTCTCTCTGTCCTTTTTTTTCTTTTACTTGAAACTCGTCTTATTTCCTTCAAGCACTTATCGCTGCAAATAAAAAGGTACTACTCATGACTCGATACAACAGAAACGACAAACGTGGGAAAAAAACGCATGTACCTCAGATATCGTGTTTTGTAATTTATAGGGTTTTTTTTATGTGTATAGAAATTCATTCCGTCGCTGCTGCGAAGTTTTTACGTATGCACGCTCGAAATCTCTCGTTTGAATAACAAGAAAAGAATTCCGGGCGATAGATCGAACGGCTAGTGATTAGAACGGTCGCTAATTTCGTCTGGAATTTTATGTACCACCAAATTACTTGATGCACATTTGTGACGCCTCCATCCTCCGCGTCTCTCTCTCTCTCTCTCTCTCTCTCTCTCTCTGTCGCTCTCTCTCTCTTATGACCAATTTCTGAAGCAGCACTTTCGAGTTCTCATAGTTATGTTCAGGGGACCACTTATTCTAGAAACGAAAGTAGGAAAGAGAGAGAGAGAGAGAGAGAGAGAGAGAGGGAGAGAGAGAGAGAGAAGAGGGAGAATGCATTCGTCGGCCTGTCGGTACCTCTGGCCACGCATCAGCGCGAGGCGAAGGCGTGATTTACAACGTTCTCATTATACTAATGAAGACGTAACGCTCTTGGAAAACGAGAGTTACATTTTTACTAATAACCGATCGGCTCCCCGTTGTACCGGCAACGCCTCGTTGCACTATATACTCGAGTTACGGCTATTGTCCGGTCGTCGATTTCCTACACGTTCGTAGAAACAATTTCCACGGGAGAACTGGCCTTGCGTATACACCTATAGGTATATTCATATATACATACATGAATATACTTAAGTATATATATATATATATATATATATATATATATATATATATATATATATATATGTCCAGTATTAACTGAACGATTGACGCAAAGTCTTGTTTCGTCGAAAAGCATTTTGTTCGTTGCGAGCCCTTGGTCACGCAACACAAGGGGTTGACGACTCGACATCCCTCTCAATTCTTTTCCGCAACTCGATACTTAGGCTTCGACAATACTCATACGAATAAACGACAAGCCATATTGGTTGTCCATAGACTCTAGATTTTTTTAATGCTTCTAAGCAAATGTCGACAGTTCCTGCAGATTTTTTAAATCAACGAAGGAACAGTTAAAGGGCGAGTGACACATGTCATTTAACCGGAATGATTGGAATTGATGCTTCTCATCGAATATCAGCGCCGAGGATTACTACAGATTTTTCAAATCAACGATTGGATAATCAAAGGGCGCGTGACACATCGTCCATCACTTTGAAGTTTGGCATTTCGCAAACGCAGCTAAGATAGAATAATGGTAAATGAAAGCTCCATTTCATTTGAAAGAGCTATGTAATGAACTCCACTCGATGGGGTGTGCGTGAAATTAATTCGCCTCCATTTAAGGGGTCTTCTCACTTTAGACGCTAAAAAGGCTATTTTTATGAATTTTTTTGAGAGGTTTATATTATAGATATTAATATAAAAGTTGTTACACTTAATAAATACACTTTCGAAATACACAAAAAAAATTGTATGTATTTACGTAGCCCAAACAAACTTTAAACGCGGTTTTTGCGAAACAAAGTTTTTCAACGGCTTGTTGATAAAATCATCGAAAATACCGAACCAATCCTTGTGGAATGTTAACCAGATATTCTTTACAACCATAGCCATTGCGCATAGCAAGGATTTTTTAAGTTTTAATATTTACTAGTTTTGTGTTGCCAAAAACGGTGAAAAAACACGTTTTTTTGTTTTTTCGAAACATGTCCGCTATTTTGTTATTTTTGCATATATCACAAGTCGCATGATATGCGCTATAGCCATTAACATAGTGAATCTAAAACCGTTTGACTTTTTTTTTCGGATGATGCATCTCCGAGATTTCATCAACAGCGCAGACCTACAATTTTTTTAGAATATTTTTTTTAACTACCATTTTCGTCTATAGATAGCGACTTAAATGGATAATTTTTTCTTTAAATATATTTCGAAATCGTATTTATTAAGTGTAACAACTTTTATATCAATATCTATATCATAAACCTATCAAAAAATTCATGAAAATACCCTTTTTAGCGCCTGGAGTGGGAAGACCCCTTAAAATGTAGGGGAAAAATTCTGAAAATATTTTTTTTAAAGATTTTTATACATTGTAATTGAGATCTCTACCTGAAGCATTTACTTGTAAAATTACGTATGCGTATAAGTTTAAAACTGTAGAAAATGTAAGACTGTGACAGCCGTACGAACGGACGGAGATGACGAAGTTATAAGAGGGTTGATTAGTGAATCTTAAAAAATGAGGGACACAATCGCGGAAGCAGTAAAAGTGTACAAAGTTCCAAAAAAGCATAAAGTCAAGATTGTTCAATATTTTTCTCTGATATCACTGGTAATAATAAATCAACCCCCCCTCCCCCAATGCGAGTCTCTACGATCGCATGTTTTGCTTCTGCACCCGTAACATCACCATCTCCCGAAAGTGCTCTCAGAAAACGGCAAACAGTGATTCTTCCTTACGCACTGATGTATCACATTTGCACGAAGGGCACCGGGAAACTGCGGAGAACCTGCTCCGGTACCGGCCAAACGGTCACCCATCAGCGTACGGGCCCACTGCGAGTCTGCTCACCCCGGGACAAAGCAGGCAGCGGCGACGCATCCTCCGCCTGTATCGGTGATGCTCGTGAATGAAACCATTCGGGATGCACAATTTCTTCACGAAGGTACATTCACGAGGCCCTTGTCTTCCGGCGAGTCTAAAAAAAATACGTATTGAGGCAAAAAAATGGGGAAAGACTACTATCGGAATTGTACACATGGCGTATAATTCTTTTTTTTCGTTAGCTCGCGCGACGTACGGGAGGAAGGTCGCGGGTGCTCCTGGTGAAGGTACAGAATATGTATACAGGGGTGTAACCGCGTTAACTGGCCACGAGTTATAGCCGGGAATCTCGGTAATGCCCGCTTAATATTCAACGCCGGCAGCGCGACAGATTTACGAGTGCTAATGAATTAGCAGCCTTGTCTCTCCTCCGGGGTACGAAACAGGGTCTTGTTCGCTCAAGCTCTTCTCGTGCGAGCCTGCATATATATATATACGACGGTGCTCCCGTTCCCTCCGGAGCTCTCGAAGCGCATCGTATTCTTCCTTTCGTCATAGCTATTCTCACCCTTCGTTCCACTTCCGATTGAATTTGTCCACGTCAAAATGTATGGCAAACGTAGAAATCCGTTCTGCCTTGCTCAGACCAGGACTGAGTAGTGAACGAATACCATTTCGAAGGCTAGGGAATGTAGGGTTGAAAGTTCATTGGTCGGGGTGACGTCCTTGGAAGCCGGTCTGGGCTGAAGAGACGGTCGTTCATTTCAGTGTCTTCAGGGTACCTTCGTGAAAACGTTTCATGACATACGGTCCCATTTCCTGAGACGCTTCTTTGGGGTGTTGCCCAGAGCCATGCTGTGCCTGGTATCGCATTTGCAAGAGGGCACAGGGAAACTGTGGGAAATCCGTTTCGTTAAACACCCGTGCAGAAATTGTCGTAGGGATCTAAGTGGATTCTCCTTCTTGTCTGTACTTTCTGATAAGGATCCAATAGGTAATCGGATTGGATGCCTAGTCTAAAACGTCACGCTCGTTCATTGGATTCTAATCGGGATTCTCCATTGGAATCCTATGTACGAATCCAATTTTAATTCTCAAGGAATCCCACATTATCGAACAGAATCCGATACGACTCTTGATGGATCCCATCACATTCTGTATAGTGAATTTGCTAATCAAAATTTATAGACATACCAAACGAGTGGATCTTGAGGAAGTATAAATCTTATATAAAAAAGTATAAATTGCACAAAAAAGTATAACTTAAAAAAACGATTTGAATGATAATACTGAAACCCAACTATCGTTTGTTATTGATTTTACTGCACTTTGACATAACATCATCACAAACCCAAGGACATAGTGCGGTATCCACTTGGATTCCAATGTGGGCTCTCTACGTGCGGTGTTCCAAAGCCCTATAGGAATGTGGGAGGATCTGGGACTCGCCAACAAATTTATACACGAGCAGCCCCATATTTGACTGAGTTGCAGGTGTGTTACAATCTGAAACTCAGCGAAGGTGTCGGCTGATCAGCACAGCTAAAGCATCACCTATCCCAGTATTGACTTCGTACTGAAACTGACCACCATGTGAAATCGCCTGTGGATGTCGAGCTGTCTTTTTCTTTGATTTTCGAGCCTGCTAAACGGGATTCGGTTAGAAGTTCGACGATCAGGAGGTTTCGTCAGGGTCACTCGGATAACTATTGTTCGAGAGAATTGAGGGGTGCGGGGAGATGAGCGTGGCACGAAAATAGGAATTGGCGCCCCTCGAATGATGATGAGCCTTACGAGCAACGCCGTACTATGAACACCGGAATAAATCTCTGCAGCTCCCTGTTGGCCTGAGGCAAAGAGCCTATATAACTCAGCCCCGTATACTCACATATATACATATATGTGTATATAGAAAGATTTTTTCCGCCTCTGGTATAACGCGTCATCCACCACCAAAATGTTATAGGCAGAGACGCGATGATCAGAGGTCCCATCGCGGGTACCTCTCTCGCGCCCTCTATCTCTCACGAGATGGATTTAATTAAAAAACATAATTTAGAGGGTGGTGGAGGGGGTTAACAGGTAGCCGAGGCCCGCACGGTGTGGGAACTGACCGCTCCTCCATCGTTGTCCGTATTCGACGCGTGCAGAGACCTCCGCAGGACTTTCGTGCATCTTCGCGCTTTCGATGCAGCTCACACCCTCTTGCATCCTCGGGGCATTCGCTCACTCATGAATAACGCTATTAATCCACGGTCAACCTAACACTGAAGACAATTCCAGGAGGATGATGACGAATTTGCTAAACCCCTGAAATTTGGGGCTTATGTAATGCGCACGTTGTGTTACGACCTATTGGAAACATAACTGATGGCCTGAAAAGTTGTCGATGTTCAATTGATTTTTCGCTTCGAAGATGTTAATCAGCAATGACGAGCTGGCCACTGGATAGCACTGTACGAAGATAGTTCGGAGGGCTTCCGTCGGCCATTAGCCATCGTGAAGATGATGGAGTTCTCTTATGTAAGTCATATAATAAGCCCTATATACGTCTTATAAACGCGAATCATTTCCATTAGACGAGAGAGAGGGAAAGGAAGAGAGAGAGGGAGAGGGAGAGGGAGAGGGAGAGGGAGAGGACGAGCGGGAGAGAGAGAGAGAGAGAGAGAGACAGAGAGAGAGAGAGAGAGAGAGAGAGTGAGTGAGTGAGTGAGTGAGTGAGTGAGTGAGTGAGTGAGTGAGTGAGTGAGTGAGTGAGTGAGTGAGTGAGTGAGTGAGTGAGTGAGTGAGTGAGTGAGTGAGTGAGTGAGTGAGTGAGTGAGTGAGTGAGTGAGTGAGTGAGTGAGTGAGTGAGTGAGTGAGTGAGTGAGTGAGTGAGTGAGTGAGTGAGTGAGTGAGTGAGTGAGTGAGTGAGTGAGTGAGTGAGTGAGTGAGTGAGTGAGTGAGTGAGTGAGTGAGTGAGTGAGTGAGTGAGTGAGTGAGTGAGTGAGTGAGTGAGTGAGTGTGAGTGAGTGAGTGAGTGAGTGAGTGAGTGAGTGAGTGAGTGAGTGAGTGAGTGAGTGAGTGAGTGAGTGAGTGAGTGAGTGTGAGTGAGTGTGAGTGAGTGAGTGAGTGAGTGAGTGAGTGAGTGAGTGAGTGAGTGAGTGAGTGAGTGAGTGAGTGAGTGAGTGAGTGAGTGAGTGAGTGAGTGAGTGAGTGAGTGAGTGAGTGAGTGAGTGAGTGAGTGAGTGAGTGAGTGAGTGAGTGAGTGAGTGAGTGAGTGAGTGAGTGAGTGAGTGAGTGAGTGAGTGAGTGAGTGAGTGAGTGAGTGAGTGAGTGAGTGAGTGAGTGAGTGAGAGAGTGAGTGAGTGAGTGAGTGAGTGAGTGAGAGAGTGAGTGAGTGAGTGAGTGAGTGAGTGAGTGAGTGAGTGAGTGAGTGAGTGAGTGAGTGAGTGAGTGAGTGAGTGAGTGAGTGAGTGAGTGAGTGAGTGAGTGAGTGAGTGAGTGAGTGAGTGAGTGAGTGAGTGAGTGAGTGAGTGAGTGAGTGAGTGAGTGAGTGAGTGAGTGAGTGAGTGAGTGAGTGAGTGAGTGAGTGAGTGAGTGAGTGAGTGAGTGAGTGAGTGAGTGAGTGAGTGAGTGAGTGAGTGAGTGAGTGAGTGAGTGAGTGAGTGAGTGAGTGAGTGAGTGAGTGAGTGAGTGAGTGAGTGAGTGAGTGAGTGAGTGAGTGAGTGAGTGAGTGAGTGAGTGAGTGAGTGAGTGAGTGAGTGAGTGAGTGAGTGAGTGAGTGAGTGAGTGAGTGAGTGAGTGAGTGAGTGAGTGAGTGAGTGAGTGAGTGAGTGAGTGAGTGAGTGAGTGAGTGAGTGAGTGAGTGAGTGAGTGAGTGAGTGAGTGAGTGAGTGAGTGAGTGAGTGAGTGAGTGAGTGAGTGAGTGAGTGAGTGAGTGAGTGAGTGAGTGAGTGAGTGAGTGAGTGAGTGAGTGAGTGAGTGAGTGAGTGAGTGAGTGAGTGAGTGAGTGAGTGAGTGAGTGAGTGAGTGAGTGAGTGAGTGAGTGAGTGAGTGAGTGAGTGAGTGAGTGAGTGAGTGAGTGAGTGAGTGAGTGAGTGAGTGAGTGAGTGAGTGAGTGAGTGAGTGAGTGAGTGAGTGAGTGAGTGAGTGAGTGAGTGAGTGAGTGAGTGAGTGAGTGAGTGAGTGAGTGAGTGAGTGAGTGAGTGAGTGAGTGAGTGAGTGAGTGAGTGAGTGAGTGAGTGAGTGAGTGAGTGAGTGAGTGAGTGAGTGAGTGAGTGAGTGAGAGAGAGAGAGAGAGAGAGAGAGAGAGAGAGAGAGAGAGAGAGAGAGAGAGAGAGAGAGAGAGAGAGAGAGAGAGAGAGAGTGAGAGAGAGAGACAGTTATTGAATTTATCGCTACTATGGAAATATTACAACCTCGGTGTAATGTTGGAAACGTTTTGTTCAGAAGTGCAACCAGTTTGGTCGATATTCACAATAATGGCGCGCCATTATTTCCAAACATTTGTTGAAGGCAGTCGTTCTGAAAATGACGATAGGCAAATGGAATGGTGGCATCACGCATGTCGCAGGTGGAATCAAAGGCTAGTGCTTTGTGGCATGCACAAACACACACGAAGAGCAGCAGGTGCTTCATTGTGTAGGCCGAGGAGTTGGGTCATCGACTCCTTTCTTTTCTTCTCCCGATCATGGTCGGCCAGTCGAACATAGACTTCTACATTTGTAACCATTTTTTGCAATAAAACAGTTAAGGATACAAAGATTTTTTGGCCCTTGTTGACTTCTTCTCGACGTCCATTACGTTGGATAGGTTCTCTTTCGCCACGGCTCGGCACATTTTTTTTATCCCACTTCCTATCTCTCGCTCATTCTCTCTCTTCTAAATTATTGTTTTTTACTATGCGAATGGTGTTCGCGCGAAGTGATCAATCTTTGCTCAATGGCGGCGAGGGACTCGGGTTAGCTCGACATGGATGGAAAGCCTTGTGTTGATTTTGCTCATTGGAGAGATGATTCCTTTCAAATAAAGAAACTATCTAAAATCATTTGAGGCTAGTATACATTATAATGTTTTTCGAATAAAATAAAAAGCAATTTGCATAAAAGAATCATTTGAGCATCGAGGAGTACGAATAAAACGAACGGGCTTCGTTGGTCGAATTCATCGGGAAGTCTTCAATGACAAAGTTAATTCGGATGACGGCGATGGCTATTGCTAGGCTCCAGCACATGAATGGCCGACACCAATGGTCTATCAGTGAACTTGGTCAACAGTATCCACGACATAGACGTCAGCTGCGGTTTGCCGCAAGCCACTGCGTTTGGCTACCAGAAAACCGCTTGCGGATATACACATTCTCGGCTTTGGTGGCGGCGGAGCGTCACGAGGGTGCATTAGTGTCTACATTCATCGTATATAGCACGTCGCGCCCTTCCGCGCGTTTACCTCGTTCGCACCCTTCGTGCTCTCGACACACACACACACACACACACTCTCCCTCTCTCTCCTTCTCGTCGCGGCCTACACGTCCGGGTCTGTCTGTCAGTCGGCTGTCAGGAGAGCCTTACGCCCCTGACTACCGTCACGACGGGAGGAAGGACGATCCACCGGCTCACCCAACTGTCCCCATACGCCGCACTTTCGCCAAACAAAAAGATGTAACTCAACAATTTCAACGCGTTCGCACGTATCCCTCAAGCCCTTTTGTACCTCGGCAATATACTTGCATGCATTATGTTTTCATACACGCCCACGCACACATAAAAAACTCGGCGGTAGCAGCTGTCGCGTGCCCATGAGGTCGAAACTTTCTCCCTCTTCCCCACGATGGTGGTTCGTTTATCGTTCTTCCTTTTTTTACCTTACGCGTCAATGATAGCGCTTTTCCAAGAATGTAGCGTCGTTTCCTCTCTCGCGCAATTTCGACATTGACGCAAAATCCATTCCGAATGGCAATGCACCGCGTGTTGAAGCCATCAAAATGGGGAAACATAAAGATCACAGAAATACTACGTTTCTGGGAAACACGTTTTAATGTTTCTCGCTTCGATCCTCCATTGATCGAGTTTTGGATTGTGTTAGCAAGTTCCAGTTCGAATAAGCTTGTTTTTGGAGATTTTCGTTGGTAGTTCTGTTTTCGGCATCAAACGTCTCGAACATCAAAGTGCTTCAAGGACTTGGCGGAAGTGGTTTTGAGAATTTCGGTGAATCGAGGAGGTTCACGAATATTATATTCGCTCAGGAGAAACGTTTTGTGAGCCGTACGATCACTGAGGACGAAAGGGAGCTATATATATATATATATATTAAAAAATTATATATATATATATATATATAATTTTTTTAACACACACGACACAGAAACCTCACGATATGTCGAGAGGCAATAGAAAGATGGCGAGAAACCCAGAGCGGTAAGAGTTCTTGGAAAGGTGCTGACCGGCTCGTCGTCGAAACGATCAACTTCTTCAACTCGTTCACCCTTGTATACGAGCCTATCATGCCCTCCTCCTCTCTCTCTCTCTCTCTCTTGCATTATAAAGGCAAGCGTTTTTTAATTTATGCGCGAGCGGCATCGCCATGCGCCCCGAGGCGTTATTAGTCCTAGCTCGGGCCTGCTTAGATCTCTCATTCTCCCTCTTCTACTTTTTTGCTGCGACTCTTACGATGGTAAGGGTGTGACGTCACGCGGCTAAGACAAAGGATCAAACTTCGTCCGTTAGCCCACATCGTCAGGGGGCCGTTCGTTTTAAGAAAGCCGACGGAAACACACCAAGTGTTGTAGGTTTCCTTTCTCTCCTGAACGTCCTTCCGTATACACACGTACGTAGGCAGCTACGAGTGGACAACCTCAAATTTGTCTGCCCTCTCACATCCGGCTGTGAGAGAGAAATTTCGTATCACATCATCGATCATTCCGATCGACGATTCTCGCCCGATGAATAAACGAAAGCGTAGGACTGCAGGCAAAACACGGTGCCGAAGGTGAGAAACACGCGGCTGTATGGAAATATTTCATGTAGAATCGTGCTTCATCAAATGTCGGACGCTTTGTCGCTCTTTCTTTTCGACGCTTTGACGCGATCTTCGAGATTCAGCGATGCTAATACCAAATTTATGTTATGATACCTTTAGGAGAAGAAAGAACTGCTGATTTGCGTGATTTCTTTAAACGGAAGATTTCTTTGCCATTTTTTAGACTTAGGATATGTTTTATTACCACTTTTGGATGTTACATGATATTTTTTGTTTATTAATCTTTGAATATGGCAGAGGCAGGGCGCAGGCTTCGAAACGGGCTGCGGTGGATGTTGTTAGACGCCGTGACGAAGATTTTTCTATCGTTAACACTCATACGCAGAATATGGTGAAAATCGATGAAATACTACGCTTTGAAACAAAAATATGGTTTTTCGAAAAAAATGGCTTCATTTGGCAATAAAAAAGCTTTTTTTTTATTTTCAAAAACATTCACGATCATATTTTAGACAATCAGGTTAGAAATATTTATACTAAATGTCATCAGACTTGGTCGATTAGTTTTTTAGCTATACGTCACGACAATTTTGAAAATGTAGTTTAGCAGACCGTGCCATATCTCCGCCATTTTAAAAGATTAATAAAAAAATATCATGGGACAGCGAAACGTGGTACTAAAGCATAGCCTAAGTCTTAAAAACGGTGAGTAAATCCATTTGAAAAAATGCATGAAAATCAGCAATTTTTTTCTCGGGGTAAATGAATCTCCTCCTTTTAAAGACGTTGCGACTAAAATCAAAATGCTCGTAGACGAGAGAAATTCATTTTACCGAGAGATTCATTTAGGATACATCAACCGTCCAAAAAAAAATCAGTTTCACAACATTATTTCGGAGATTTTTAATGTTCAAGTTGACCCTCTATCCATTGGGTCATACACATGTCACTCGTAAACGCTTGTTGTAGGGCTGTAGGGACAAAAATATGGAACGATAAATAGGTTTAAAAAACTGAGTTAACCGTGATTATAGTGATAAGAATATCGTCTCAAATAATTAAGTGGTTTCTCTACGTCGTTTATCAATAATACTCGAAAAGAGATGTAAATTTTGAGTTCCAACGGTTTTCTTTTCGGACATTAACAAAACTTGTAGGCTAAACGTGGCAACACCGCGTTAACTTGCTCTGTCGAGTGAGCCACCCACAGTCAAGCATTAACTGGCGCGTATTTCAAAATCGGCGGGTCTTTAAAACGTACATAGCATTACAGAATTTGGACTTTATACTACAATATATTTATTCGTCCGCTCGACATTTTTAACGTTTTCCTGACGTTGTCGAATAAAAAATTCTTCTTAAAACGTTGAACGTTGAAAGTTTTACACCGGGTAAATAACCTGGATCCGACGACGCACAGAGTAAGTCGTGCCATTGGCGGACACGGCCGCTATCGCCAAGTCTATCGGTTTTTTTTTTCCTGTATGAAAAGCCACATATGTATTTCTAATTGCAAAAATGATAACTATTAATATAATTTCTCCGCTTAGAAATGAGGAGCTGACGAACAAAATCGGACAGGTCCACATCATGTCAACTTTTTCTATTTTTCGTGTTTTTCAAGCACACTCAATCCGGCACTCAATCCGATTGCACAATCAAATCTGGCTCTAAACACGTCAAAATTTGGTTAAAACTGCCGTTTCGTACGAGATGGCAGTTTTCAGGCACAAAAATAAATAAAAATTTACTTTAACGTAGTGTGGCCAAGTCCGTTTTTGTTCGCCACCTCCTCAAACATTTCCCAACAACATTATGAGCTGGAAATTGTCGAATAATAACTTATTTTCGCACGGAATTTTATTCGTCAGTTAGCAGCGTGTCAAAAGCTCATTGTATTTTCATCCCCACCCTTGCAGCCAAGGAACACTATTGAAACTCTTCAAGAGTACGTACTACGTATACTCGATCTACGGCATTTGCAAATGCATTTTATTCAGTCGCCGCCATTTGAGCTCAACTATCTTCCGATGTCAAAGACCTCGGAAATATGAAAAAACCTAGATCTGATGGCTGACACCGTATATAGACGTTGATGAAAAACTGAGGGCTATAACGAGGAAAAGGCGCATTTATAGCGGAGCAAGCGCTCAGGAAGTAATGTTACAAGTAATAAAAGTACATGTATGTAAGCGAATATGTATGTACATATAACGCGAGTAACTATATAGTTGCGTGCTACGTGTACACGCGCATACGCGAGCCCGCGAAGTACTACGATAATTGATGGTTGCAAGAGGGTGGTGGTGAGGTACATACGTATACAGGTATACACGATGGTGTTGGTGGAGGAGAACGAGACCGGGTGGGAGAGCACCTTGTACAGGGAGAGATGGCGACTTTAAGGCGCCTGCTCGCGGGCTACCGCAGTAACGACTCCTTTTCGTTGTGCGAGGAATAATTACAGAGCACGTCGCCTCAGGCCACCCCTCTTTGTCTCTCTCTCTCTCTCTCTCTCTCTCTCTCTCTCTCTCTCTCTCTCTCTCTCTCTCTCTCTCTCTCTCTCTCTCGCTCTCTCGTTCTATATCTCCATTTCGCTCACTCTCGCCGCAGCCAGTTGAGCTCCGTCTCCTCTGGCATTCGACTAATCAATAACCCTATTAACGCACCCGACACGTTCTCATTTACGGATAATCCTAGTAATACCAAAGTCCGATTTGCCACTGTTGGTCCCGCTCGACCCCGTGAGCGTTTCGCATTATACAACCTGTCCACTTGTTCGCGTCAGTCTCTAGTGTCTATACACTGCCGTATCTGTCCTCCCCAACCCTCTTCATCAACCACCCACGCTTGAGTCGTTTTTTTTTTCATTTCTCGTTTCATCCCTCCCATTGATGCACGTGCTAACACCCGTGACACGTTCGCGAAAGCTCTTTTCACTCACTCGTAATTATCGATCGTTGCGGGATTGCGGAAAGCTCCGACAGGTAGAACTGGAAAGCGGCCCTTCCTGTTATTACGTTCTATGAAGATAGTACGAGATCGCTGCATGCTTTTCCGGGCGAATTATTGGCGGACTTATGTACACGGGCGCGATTGATCCTTCTTGATTTCTTAGGTTGATCAAATAGACGTTACTCGGATAGTGGTGCTGATGGCGATTTTCCTTTGTGCAGCAGGGAGGGGTGGCGCTCTATGTGTGGCGAAGCATGGAAAGAAATGGAAATCCTGGTCGTCGCAGGGAGGAATTATATATTGGGCCGGATGAGACAGAGAGGATGATATCGTCGCACGTTTCTCGATGGTTAATTGAGAGATGTCGTTGTCTCCGGAGGGCACGACGCATTGTTCGACCGGATCAATACCTACCCTCCGTGCTGCTTTCTCTCACGCTCCTCGCTCTGCAACACTACCTCGCACTCTCCACCTATAACCTACGACCGGCGAGCTTGAAGAGGGCGTGGCTCTCGTACACCGTCAGAGATACGCTCTCTGTTATCCCCCTCGTACGCTATCACCCTTTTGCTCATGGCCTCCCTTGCACCCTCACTCGGAGTCTCCTCACTTGCCGACGCACTTACCAGCCTGAGCAACCATCTCGCTTTTATTCCTATCTCGCTCTTTCAGCAGCAACGAGACAGCTAGCCCCTGTGCTCCTTCCCGGTTCAACCCAAGCGCCCGGCTCGATGGGAATATCGTAGGGGTTGAATTTTGCCTCTTCCTTTCGCCCGATAGCTCGTGTACGGCGTTACGCGCAAGGTTACGTCCCCAACAAGCAAGCGCCATCGAATCGGAGCTTCGGACTCTAACCGACAACCCACCACCACCAACGGAACACGCATATGCTCGTATAAATGAACACACCACTGATTCTACCTCATATTCACAACCATCGCAACCGGCAACCCCACCTTCCTGGTATAAGCAGCATTTCGTCGTCTCGGCGTCTCGTTTCTACCCCCGCCGATTAAACGCATAAATCTTCAATGCCGGAGCTGTAATGCACCTAACTGAATATCATACGACATGTTCGCTAGTACGGAAATATGTAAAAAGTTCATACTTTGAATGGGCATCCCATAATAGTCGACCGGAAGCTAGCTGTTTACGAAAGTCTACCGGTATCCAAATTTTGAATCGAAGAATCTTTCACCCCACAATTTGTTTCAATCTTTTATTCGTTTATAAACGATATGCCTGATAGTTTCCAATGCCGTAGCGACATCAAATACTTATTCAATAAGAACCACAGGGTTTCGAAAGGATCCATACGGATCAGAAACGAGGACCAAGGTGAAAGCAGTAGCTGTGTCTTTCTTCGTTGTATTTTGTTGGTGGTAGAACGTTCGTAGTGAAGAAGGACGTTGGACCACGGCGGGGGCGTGTCGCCTCGATGGCGCCGGCTACTAATGGCCGCGGGCCGCCAGACTTTAATTTCCTGCTGCTTCCGCGGACCCTTTGCCTTTACCTTTCCGTCCGAATATACTCCTCAGTCCACTTCCCATTCTAGTTGGCTCTCTCGCGTTCTCTCCCGCTATCTATCGTCCTTGCCGCTTTTTCTTCCCTTTTCCTCCGTAAATTGGTGCGTTTCACCTTAAATTCGAGAGCACCAGAGGCAGAAACGAGAATAGACAGCGACCAAAGGCATCGTTGCGACACAGTGCTGCTGCGGGTAGTCGTTCCTCAATCTGACGTGATAAAAGCATGGCATCCCTTTACGGTAGCCACGCCGAGCCTAGCTGCCCCGATCCATCTTTGCCAACGCAGCAACAGAGAGTTATCAAGGGTTCCCTATGCCAAGATGATTTGCATGAAACTGCCCTTGATGAGACCGCTCGTTCCTCCACAGCCTCCGGCCTCATTACGTTCCCGAGCACCCTACCCATTGCTAGTATTGCTTCTCATCCCACTCTCGAGTCTTGGTCTCCCGTAGTAGCGATATCGCAGCAAAAGTCATCTGCTCTCGTTCTGGCCTCTTCTCGTCTGCCATCCGTTGTTGTCGCGTATCGCAAAATTATTCATTCATCGATTTTCACTACCTCCAGAGGCTTGCATGAATACGATTGGATGCTTTGGCCAAAGTCAATTTGTCAGTAAATGCCGGTTCCGTTTACTTTCTGCCTCGAAGAATGATGATCGCCACAAAATCCTTTTGACAAACTCTGCGGAAATTTTCGTATGAAACTCACGCTGATGGTGTGCAAGATGTACGACGCCGGCAACTTCGTATCCTCTTTTCGTCGACCTCATTCGGCGGCCCTCTCAACGGCATCATTTGCATAAAACTACCTAGAGGAGGATGTACCCCGGGCTATATGGTCGCTGGTGCGCGCCGTTGCCCCGGTGGAGGCCCTCGGGCCTCATTACTTTGTCTAGCCAATCTTCCGATCTCCTCTAGGCCGGCTAAGTAAGAGAGGGGATGTGATCCACACTGTATATATGCGCCAATTTAGTATTATTATGCATCTAACCACGCTCGGATTTTCGTGTGTGCCGCAGGTATACCCACACACAGATGCACACAAGACTTTCGGGTTTTCGGGACTAACGCGTCGACGTTGGGGAACGGCGGAAGCGTTGGCTTATTTTTAAAACGATTTAGTCTACGGTCGATTATATGTACCCGTGGGGCTCTGTTATACAATATACCCTACCTGTAAAAAGCGGTACCGGTTTCGAGAGCCTTTTTGCAACTGACTTTTCTACCGTTTTCCCCGAAGTTCAATCGCCCCACGTCGTCAGTGGGTAAAAAGTTAATGGCGGTTGTTGTCTTTCTGTTACAGGATCATCCGGGTCTGAGAGGAACACCATTGGCAATGCTCGCAGCCCAATGCAACAAATTGAGCAGCAAGAGCCCGCCACCGCTGGCAGATGCAGCCGTAGGAAAAGGTTTTCATCCATGGAAAAAGAGTCCGCAGAGCAGTGGCAGTTCGCCACAGCATACCGGCGGCGGGGGCGGAGCAGGAGGTGGAGGTGGTGGCGGTGGATGTACAGCTACGGGCGTAACACAGAGGCCCGTGGCTACAAGTAGCGCTGGAAGTACAGGCGGTTACGCAAGGGCTCCGGTAACATCTTGCGCCTCAACCGCACCCCAATACGGCAGTGATCTTTATTTTCCTGGTACGGCCTCGGCTCAACCTGCCGGCGATCCGCATCATCATCAGAGCAGTCTGCTCGGGAAAGTCGAAGGCGCGACTCTAGGATCCGTATACGGAAGACACCCATACGAGTCGTGGCCTTTTAACGCAATGCCCGGTGCTTCGCACGGAGGAATCAAAGCTGCTGACGGTTGGTGGGACGTTCACGGTGCCGCTACCGGTGGATGGTTAGACGTCAGTGGAACCGTAGGCGTCGGTGTTCACGCACAAATGGCCAACTACTCGGCCGATTACTCTACCAGTCTCGCGCTCGCCGGCAATCACTTGCTAACATCGGCTACAACGGCGGGTCACAATCTTTTACAAGACACGTACAAATCCATGCTGCCCGGCGGGCCACCGAGTTTCGGACTGCACGCCCATCACGCCGCGACGAGCGGCGGCGGGGGTGGCGCCGGTAGTCCCCAGGGAAGTACGGGCGCTGGAGTGAGCCAGGCACCCTCACCCCGTTCTCAGAGACGGTACACGGGCAGAGCGACCTGTGACTGCCCGAATTGCCAAGAGGCCGAGAGACTCGGGCCCGCTGGTGTTCACCTAAGGAAGAAGAACATCCACAGCTGCCACATACCGGGCTGCGGCAAGGTCTACGGGAAGACGTCGCATCTGAAGGCCCACTTACGGTGGCACACTGGTGAGCGACCGTTTGTTTGCAACTGGCTTTTCTGTGGCAAGCGGTTCACACGTTCGGATGAGTTGCAGCGGCACCTTCGAACCCACACCGGCGAAAAGAGATTCGCCTGCCCGGTCTGCAACAAGCGGTTCATGCGCAGCGACCATCTCGCGAAGCACGTCAAGACCCACAGCAGCAGCAGCAGCAGCAGCGGCAGCAAGGGCAAGGGGGGAGCGGGGAGCTCCTCGGCCGAGTCCTGCTCCGACAGCGAGGACAACGGGAGTCAGCAGAGTCCCACTTCCAGCAACTCGGTACCGGTACAGGTACCGGTGCAACCGTCGGGGCAAGCTCAACAGCAGCAGCAGGCCCTGGCGGGGGTACCGGGGGTGGTACCGCAGGACGTCAACAACTCTCAGGTCACCGGTCACCAGCCGACAACCCCCATGACCCCAATGCAGATGACCCCACCGCCTCTGACCCCACACCATCCCCACCACCCGCATCTCCCGCCTCTAATGCACCATCCTCATCATCACGCAACATCCGTGGCGGCGCACCACCCCCACGCGGGGATGAGCATGCACTGAGCCCGGTGGGGCCCGGAGCCGCCGGTGGCTGCAATAACGGTGCCCCAACGGCCCTGGGCTCCCCACTATCCTACCCCCTTAACCTAAACCTCATCCAGCAACAGCACCAGAATCACTCGATCAATGCCCATCACCATCACCAACACCATCAGCAACAATCCCATCCGCATCACCACAATCATCATCAACAACAGCAACACCATCATCATCAACAACACCAACACCAACACCACCAACAACAGTCTCGACAAAACAACTCGTACACGCAAAATCCTGGTACACCTGGTAATCCACAGACGCCGTCTCCCTCATCCCCGCCACCTGTACATAGCCTCTAAACACTTTAACGGAATCTCTGTCCTTTGCCCGATCCCTCGTCTTCTTATATTCTTCTTCTGCTTCTTCTGCTGATGTGACGGAATACATTCCGTGCACCTGATCACGATCAAATCGTCTCGACACTACGTACCACAGCCACGAGCGCTTCGTATCGCGCGACTAGTAGCACCGATCGACTCGGAAACACCTACCCCCCCCCCCCCCCCCCCAACCGCGCCCTTGCACTCTATCATCCAATTTGTTGAACGTGTAAATAATATACATAGTGCGTGAGAGAGGATATTATATTAGAGCGATATAATATTGTAAAAAGTGACACACACATACACGGAAATATCGAACAAGCAAAAAAATGCATATACACTCACCTACACGATCGAAGCGAACGCGTCATTTTCGATAGATACGGTTGATGAATTCTATACCCGGATGTGTATACCATTATTCTCGGTCGGGTTCCATACGTCAGTTCATAATTAGTGTTATGAAATTACCCGAAAATTAAGATACTCGAATTAGTGGTCATCGCGATCGTTCGAAAAAATTTCAAAAAACAAAACGCTTGATGCGAACGAGTCGAGCAAGCCTCGGAAAGAAAAAGCTTGGTCGGAGAAAACCAATTATATCGAAAATTAGGATGAAAATGGAAAAAAAATTAGACAGGAAACAAAAGTTTTATCGAGCGAGCGAGACGTGTGGAACTTGGACTCGGATGGAGCTCCATATCACGCTCACCCGTTTAAAATTAGTAACCTTACCTACTATTAATTATTATTATTATTATTATTATTAATTAAATAATTATTAAAAAGTATTATTATAAAAGATTATGAAAATTCATTTTAAAGAGTAAAAGAGAAAAATAAACGATGCTTTTGTGCGTATAATACGTGACTACTTTTCAATTCAATTAATTTCACTTAGATTCACTCTTCTCCTTTATACTCCCCCCACCCCTCCCGATAAAATCTGTATATCATGCTTATTTCTTTCACTCTCTCCATCTCTCTTTCAATTTATTTCACTCTCGAGACGACGACGAAAACGACGATCATGATCACAATCCGCGTTATTGAAAAATCTATACAGCCCAAGATATTGGGCACTCGTCTCGCGTCGAATTCCAGACCTCAGCTCGCTCGAACCTAAAATTCGCCTCGCTATAAGCTCGTTCAATCGTCGCCTCGAGAAAAAAAATCGAAAAAGCCTGCGATCTGCGAACCTGAGAAAGTAAGCTTGAAAAGAGATTCACGTTGCAAAACTTAGTCAATCGGTGATATAGCTCAGTGGGGTCTTTCCAGGATTCGAAATCTCGTGGTTACCTCTCTATCTCTCCCCGAAAAAAATAGCGCTGAAGGAACGCCCTGAGTTCTGTACGCGAAAAAATCTCGGAGCAATAAAGAGGAAACGAAAAAAACTGGAGAGAAAAAAGGAGAAGCGCCAACTATCAGAGGGATGCTGCGCTGGGTATATCGTACGGGCCGTTAGGTCCTGGATTCTCCGAGCCATGAAATGTTCCGTCATAACATCACGATCCCCCTTCCTCTATGCACGTCGTCCCCCTTTCCATGCGCTTTATCTCTTTCTTGCTCTCTCTCTCTCTCTCTCTCTCTCTGTCTCTCTCTCTCTCTCTCTCTCTCTCTCTCTCTCTCTCTCTCTCTCTCTCTCTCTCTCTCTATCGTGCAATCTCGCCCCATCCCAAATCTCTGCCCCAGTCCCCCAGCACCATTGCCATCAACGACGTGACGCTCGAGGGATGATGCTGCATACCGGATTTGGGACAACTCCGACAACGAGCAAAGCGACCCCAAAGCAAATTACCCTAAAGCACATCCGCAGCTCGAGACAGCATGCAGCAATGATGGTACGAGAAAAGAAAAGAAGAAGGTTTGTAATGTGCAGTGCCGCTGCGCCATCGAACGTTGAGTATATATCGATATATAACACGCGATATCAATTAAAACTGACTCCCGCGAATTGATGCATACTCATGAAAATAATCCAACGAATAGCCGCAATTATTTAATATTATTGACGTTTCACATAAATTTCAAATTGTTAGTGATTTCACGATCGAAAATCTCTTTAGGCTCTGCATTCAGCGATGATCTAGGCGTTCGTGATTGAGCATGCCTCTATTGACTGGCAGTCGCCCGAGCAAATTTTTGTGTTTTTTTAGTACTTCAAGCGAATCGATTAGTTTATTCGGCCTAAATCGATCTCGGACAAATACAGTTTGATCGTCAATCGAGCATCGTCATCGTGACCACATCAGGGGATCCCAAGAGTAAGAGGTACACCGCCCCATAATGGACCTTTATCCCACTCTCGACATTATTAGCGGGAATGACTCGGAACCATCTCCCTAAGTTTCTCTCTCTCTCTCTCTCTCTCTCTCTCTCTCCCTCTCCCTCTTCTCTCTCTCCCTTTTCATTTCATTCTGCGTCTCGTCGGTTACAACGGAATGATGTTTGCTCACCCTCCAAAAAACGACACTCCATTCTACAAAACTTCCGAATCTAATAAAATCAATTTCATACCCATTTATCACATTAGCGGATTAATCCCATGGAAACCATTACGTTGTATCGTATACACCGGGAATTTGGATGCCGATTTTTTTCTCCATCTTCTTGCTTCTCTCGTCCTCGCAATTGTTGGTGGGTCTCGAGAAAGCGAAATTGCAAACCGGATCAATATGGAGGATATTACGGAATAAGATCGTTATGCAAATCAAGGAAGGAACATCAGCGGCAGCGGCAGAAGTCTAACAGCGGTTTCTGAGGTTTTATTACATCGGTGGGAGACAGAGCGATACCATCACAGGGAGCAGCACAACAGTTCGCAGGGGGTGCGGTTAATGTCGAGCAGCAAGCGTGGCGGGGGGTGCCTTTTCGGTGATTTAACCGAGGAGGGTGAACGTTTGTTATTCAATTTGCAACCGTTACCCCCACTCTCGAGACTCCAAAACATCAGCATGTGACTTGGCCTAGCGGTACCAGCCACTGCTGTGTTCCCCTGCTGATTCTGCCCACCACAGATCAACCAACCGCTTTTCATCCCTCGGATGCGCTCTTCCTCCCTTATACCCTTAGAAAAAAGGGAAAAAAGAATAGTATTAAGGTGATCATCCAACTGCTCACTGTTTCTGTATAAATACACTAAAAATAATGCCTCCCACTAAACGTCATCGAATTGAAATGCTTGTTCGCTGGGTCCAACATGATTAATCAGAGTATATAATTATAATACCAAATAAAAGCCTCGTGTTTTTTCACTGCCCATAAAAATGATAGATTTTGTGGAGCAACGATAGGTCCATGTTTGGAAAATTTTCCGGCTAAACTCTGTACATATTTATTGTAAACTTCGTTGGATCCACTGCCAGATGTTGTCCATCATGCTGCACCAAATTTTATTGTAATCGGTTCAACTATCGTTTAAGATTGACGGAAAATTATGAAATAAATACATGATATATGAATGACCTGATGTTACTTTGCCGTTGGTTACATTTCCTTCCATGATATCCCTTTCTTCCTCAGTATGATGGAACGCGCCCAGCGAGTCCTCGCGACCCTGCGCGTTGACTTTTTTTCGTGGGGAAAGCATGAGGACCCGTGACGAAATGGTGGATCATGTACGGAAAAATTAGATTCCTAACTTGGGTGGCCGTTGTCGAGGCGAGCTGCTTAGCATCGGGGTGCTCAACATATTGGTACTTTAAGCGGCAAAAACAGCGAAGAACGACAACTCCTCTCTCTCTCTCTCTCTCTCTCGGGCCCTTAAGTTTCCTCGCAAAGAACTTACGCGTTCTGTTGAACGCTAGCATCGAAGAGGTTCAACACGAGATCTCTTTCCGCTTCGCCTCTGATATCCTGTGACACACCTCGTTCTCGTTTTACCAAAGTCACGCCGAAAGACACGAGAAACTTTTTCCCCAGCTCGCGCTACTCATTTTTGTGACGAAAAAAGCTTAATCCGATGCCTCTGCGCGCGCAAGCTCATCCGCCGACGGCGACCTCATCTGTCGGCGACCGGAGCAGAAGAAATACAGTCCACCCCTGTAATTTGTGAGCTGCGTTATGTTTCGGGGAAAATTAACGTGGGAAAAATTGAAAAGGGTAGAATGAAGGCTCCTTGGGAAGTTTCAGGTTAAAGGTAAGCACGCATGGGGGAACGCGAAGCGTTCTCGGGGCTGAGTTCCACGGGTACGTGGGCAGTAACGAGCTAACCGATTAGGTGAGTCGGGAGGCTCGATGAGAGATCATTGGGTGCCCGGCCTCGAGATTTTCTTAATCTGCCGCTGAGCACACACGGTGCAGAGTCCCCACCCGGATTCGAATGATGTTCGGATCTTCCATACTCGTGTGTTCTTCGGTCACGATGGTGGGATCCAACGAGAGAGACTAACGAGACGGTGTCCAGATGGCTGGCAGCTCCTATGCACACTACGAAGGCATTTGCACGACGTCTATGCGTATGCATGTGTTCATGCACGCCCACACACACACATGAGCTTCGCAGATCAGTGGAGTTGGTACGGGATAGTTTCTGATGCTGTGTAGAAAGAGCGTCTCGTTTGTACGGACACGCGTTAGGCATACAAAACTGGAGACGGCACGCGCTTCCCCTTACCAAAAGCGCCGCTACCTCTCTTGAAGACCACGAACATGAAAGCCAACACGATGGCGGCTTACCATCAGAGAGACCCTCTGCATTGCTGAACGAGAAGGATCTCTTCAGGAGATTAGGACTGTAGTGATCTCGGTACCAGTGTCACAGAGCACTCTCGAGTGGATCACCCCTAATCCCAAAAGTGCTCTTGTGCCGCAGGTTCAACTTATCCCGCATGCTCGCCCCCCCCCCCATTCCTTTCCGCCTTTCGTCCTCTGTCGGCCCCGGAAACAAAGCTCGTTGAAGGGAAGCCAATGGATCATTGGAAAAAACACCCTCATCGCTAAAATCTATTGACCTTCGAGTCGTTCAATATTTTCAAGTAAGCTCTCGGTGCCAAAATACTGCTTGGTACGCTCAAGGTGATGTGGTCCAAGTACCGAAATCGCGGACGGAAATATTTCGAATCTCCGAAACAAAAGTCAACGACGACGCTTTACTGAAGAAACAAGTATGATTTGATGTTTTTGAATTTCAATACTGGTTGCAAAACATGTAAATCGTTGATTGCAACTTTTACGACAGATTTTTTTTTTTTTTTGGTATCATCATTTCAACATCCCTGGCTTTCACTGGTACAAAGACGGTGGTTTTGTGTCCAAGGAAATTAATCTCATTGAGGAGGATTTTTATCGGATGCCTTTCATAAAGCACCTTCTTGTAACTGACACATTTTTTGTCTCAATTCACATTAACCTCTTGAGATACCGAGCTAATGCTCCGGGTATTCCGTTGACGATGGAACGGTCGTTCGAGCCGAGAGTATAAAATTTGACGACCATAATGGTCAAACAACACCGGTTTCGTGTCCCGTTTCATGAGGCTCTCACTTTCTCTCTATCTTGCCTACACCGCTGCAGCGTCCACAACCAACACTCCGAAGAAACGGAAATTGTTCACTTGGCGTAACGCAAGTCCGACATCGTTATAGCAAGGGCCAATTCCAGTTAATTGATCATCGTTAAAGGTCATCAAAGTATCTGGTTGGGCTAGCTCAGGGATCGCACCATCCCTTTGCTCGAAGGTACGTGCCGTATTACCTCCTTCGCATCGACGCTCTGACACGCGATACACGAGTCGACTGGACGTTCCATAAATCTCGTTACGAAAATCCCATTTTGAGCGATGACCCAATTATCTAGATGGCTTGAGGATCAGCTCTGCGAATTATTCCCGATATGACGATCCCGCCAATCGGTAAATGATTAAAGTGGCTTTGTCTTTGAATGAAATCTAATTCAAGAATATCAGAACTTATATACAGAGCCTTAGAAACCTCCATTGACTCAAACGAAGTCGTGTACATTGCCTTCAGCAATAGCTTAAAAATTAACGCGTTGATTCTGCCTTTCTAACATGCGACACAAAACTATTATTAGACACATTTTGACACTCATCATACAAGGGACTCGCGGTAGACGGTGACACATGGGGTTAATCGTGAAACGTGTTAACGTCCGCTACGTCATATTCCTGTAACTCTTCTTTGGACTTTGTGCAGTTTAGACGACGTCGATTTATCGTCTTCCGTCAAAAGTCACGCCAGTACAACATCAAACGTAGCACACCCGCGTGTGAATTCACTTTTACCCTCCAAGCTTGTTCGCGAGCCTGTTCTAAGGTGTATAGAAGCTTGCGAGAAAAATTGAGTGACATGAGCTTTTTTCGGGAAGAGAAAAAGCTCACGTCACTCGCCTCTTCCACAGGTCCGTACACCGCTCAACGATATAGTCAATTAGTGAGGTTTTACACACGCTACACTCACCTAATTACACGATTGTATTTATTTCATCAAATATATCGTGTCGTAGAGAACAAAAAATGAGATTACGACTTAATTGTTATTCACGATCTTGTGCATGTATGGTGTGTGTGTGTGTGTGTGTGTGTGTGTGTGTGTGTGTGCACATCATACATGCACACGGAGGTGAATAACAATTAAGTGGTTATCTTATATATATATACAGAGTGCTAGGAAGGTCGATGCAAAGGCTTAAGGGGGCACTAGGTCACCTCGTAACATATCTAACCTAAGTTACCTTAGTCCAAAGTCTAAGGATTTCAAGTTATCGTGGTAAGTATAATTTTTGGGGAAATTTCCATTAGGTACTAACTCGTTTACCTCTTATGTTCATGCTATTTTTTTTTAAATAGCATTAACCCATGAAAAAATGTACAACTGGTCCGACATTGGCCCAGTAGTGCGCCAACTCTCCTGTATGGTTGGCCGGTCTCTGGCATGAATGTCGATCCATTAATGAACCGTTGTCGGAATGATATCCTCGGGCCAAGGCTGGCTACCGATATCGTGCCGACGTTGAACTCAACACCGGCCCAACAGTAGTGCCAAGGTTGGCCCAAGTTACAGCCAATATCGTACCAGCGTTGGTGCTGACGCTCGGGCCAAGGTCGGCCCAATACTATGCCATCGTTGGTATTAAGAGCGGCCCGACGCCTGTGCCAACATTGGCCCAAGTTCAAGCCAATATCGTACCAACTTTGGTCCAGTCCATAACCAATAGTGGTACGATAATGCCCCGAGTATCGACCGATACAACTCAGGGCATTATCGATCACTCGTGTTACAATTTTTTAGTTGTTTATTTTCATCATTTTTATCGTCCCCGTGTTCAATAAATTCTTCCATATACTCAAGAGTGTTCTCGCACTCCGCTTTTTTAACACTATTTTCGAGGATTTTTTTCTCCGTCAAACATGACTCTTGATTCATGACACATTTTTCGTGCTTCAATAACAGTTTATTCCAACATAATTTTTTTCGCACTTTTTTCAGTTTATCATATCTCTTTTGTTTATTCATATTGAGAATACGGTAGGAGCATAAGGGAAAAAATTACTGTTGCACGAAAAAGGGAACATGGACGCTACTCTTTGTTCGCGGTCTGCATCGATACGACACTGAATGGCGACTGGCGAGCAATTCATAAGAGACGTAATGGGGAGTGATGCCGGCTCGTGATTGGTTCAACCTATTCACGCGAACAGTCGGTTCTTCGTCGTTAGTCGATACTGTCCCGACATTGGCATATTGCGGTATGCCGAGATTACGTATGAACGTAGGAGAGTTATTGGCGAACAGTATTGGCCCATGGTCGGCTCCAGTAGTCCACCCCAACAGTCGGCTCTCCGGGGCAGCCGATACTGGCCCGACATTGGTATGGTACCGGTTGCCGGAATTAGAAATGAACGCACGACAATTAACGGCAGACAGTATTGGCCCACGGTCGGCTTCTCCGTCTACGCCAACAGTCGGCCCTAGGTCTTTTACCAGCACTGTCCCCACATCGGCTTGATGTCGGATGCCGGGCTCCGACAAGAGGGTCGACTGAAAAATGGCAGAACCGGTGTTTCAATGTTGGGCCAACATTGGTTGCCAACAATCGGTTAGCCAGTACTGGGCCGGACATTGGCCGTATTGTTCGTGTCGGCAATTTTTTCATGGGAACATAAGCGGTATTTTCATTTCTTGACAAATTTTTGGTTATTCTACACGTCCCATTTAGTTAATTGTGTGGATACAGATGATTGTATTGGTGTTTGTGGATTGAATACACATTAAGCTAAGACGCAGATAAGCTTTTAGTTACAAATTATTGTTTGTTTGAACATTATGACCGAGTTAGTATCTAATTTAGCGACATTTTCCAAAAATCATAGTTACCATGATACCTCGAAATCCTTAGACTTTGGAATAGGATAACGTAGGTTAAAGATGTTCTTGACGAGGTGACCTATCACCCCCTTAAAGCTTTGCATCGACCTTCCTAACACCTATATATATATATATATATATATATATATATATATATATATATATATATATATATATATATATATTGACGTGATAAGAAACTTTAAATACAGGTACCGCGCATAAATCGTGACGACAAAAATGCTTAGTTCATCATTTTGCATATGAAACGTGACTCTCGGTGGTAAACGAATATCGGAGCGAATAATAAAAAGAATATGATTACACTATGTATCGAGGGTAATAAGCGACGGTAACAACACGAGGCGATCCGTCATGCATCCGTACCGTAGATGCGGAATTTCACCGCCTTCTTCTTCCCTCTCTCTCTTTCTCTTGCGATCGTCTCAGCAGGTATTTTTCTCTCACCTAAACTACACCCCATACGGCGAGAGAGCACGATCTCGTCGACAGGCAACGGTGTGAGATGACTGGCGAAATTCAATTCAATTCGTCGTATATCTAATTTGATAATCTTGGAGGTCGACTAGTGGAGAGACACGAACCTCGTGCTGGGATTGCTTGATGTGATAAATGAGCTTGAAGGAAATAGTAAGCAAAAGAGAGAAAGAAAGCGAGGGAGGAGTTTACAGAACGGAAAAATAAGAGAGGCACGAAAGAGGAAAAAAATTAGACGACCCACGACTTCCTGTACAGCGAGTTTCATCGTCATTTCTCGTCGAGACTGCGTTTCGTCAGAGAGGAGCATACCGGGCTATCCCATTTCATAAAACGTTTTACTCCATTCAAAATCATCCTTCGTTTCACGGACGACTTGGTTGATTAATGGTTTGCCACATAAAAACTAAAATTATCAGCCAGACTCTTCTATTAGTTTCCAATCTCGATGTTTCGAGAACCGCATCGAACGAGCTGAAGAAGAAAAACGGAGCACGAGTTTTCGTCGCCGTCTTGCGCGTGTGTAAGGCTCGGAAGGAATCATAACGGAATGAGAATTGAGTGGGCAAGGGAAATAACGACTGCGATCAATCAGCGAACAACGAGGAGAGCGGCGATATCACGGGGCCCCGATACAATTTCACGCCACATATAGACCGCGTGTACGCACTCAGTGCTATGCGGGGAATGTATGAGAATTAGTCGAAATTTCTCGTCTCGTTGGCCGCAATGCGATCCCGCGTTAATTGACACGTCTGCCTGCAACTGGAACACCATCAATACCTTGTCCAATCGCCCTTCGTTTACAAAGCGGGCGTCATTTTTTGTTCGCGCACGCAGCCGGATCTTTTTTGTCCCTGCTGAGGAAGTTTCACGGCCAGTTTATACGGCTGCGAGGCGAAAATTCTTCGAGGCTCGTCGGGTGTGATTTAACGTCTGTGCGTCCTGGCGAAATCTAGTTAAGGCCGGAACATTTTACACGTCCGTGTCCTCACCCTCCTATAAGAATTATACTTTTGCACGCAAACATTCCCAATGATCTGTACATATTTTTATCTCGTCCCTCGTCTCTGTGACGAGTTCCTTCCCTCAAGAGCGTTAACGGATGTGCCAAACGGGATGCGACATTCCACGCTGTATCTTTTTTCCTGCTGTCGCGCGGAAATAGAGGAGATACGCCTCTCCGCTCCACGCGATGGTTGGGGAATTTTGTTGATTACTTTGTTATTAACAAAATTGTTCTGTTAATTACTTTGTGATTAACCAAATTGTTATGTTAATTACTTTGTTATCAACGAAATTGTTTTGTTTCATTATCGAAAAAGTTGTTGACAGTCATTTTGTTAATTACTTGGTTATTAGGAAAGTTTATTTGTTAATTACTGTGTTGTTGACAACGAAATTTTCTTAATTATATCAACAAAATGATTTTGTTTTCTGAACAAAAAATTGATTGAAACAGTTATTATCTTAATTACTTTGTTATGAACGTAATTATCATGATAATTACTCTGTCATTAACCAAATTATTATGTCAATTACTTTGATATTAACAAAATTATTTCGTTTTATTGTCGAAAATTTTGCTAATAAAGTTATTTTGTCAATTACTTTAACAAAGTTAATTTGCTTTGTTAACGAAAATTTTATTGAAACAGTTATGTTAACTACTTTGTTATTAACAAAATTACTGCGTTAAGTATTTTTTTAGTAACGAAAGTATTGTGTTAATTACTTTATTATTAACCAAATAGTTGTGTTTAATCGTTAACCAACTTGTTGAAGTTCATTCCTTTGCTACTAACGAAATTAAGACGTTAATTACTTTTCAACCCCTTGGGGAACAAATGTAGAATGAATAATTACTTTGCGATTCACAAAATTATTGTGATAATTACTTTCTTATTAATGAAATTATCAATCTAATTGCTTTCTTATTAACAAAATGATTTTTTTTCACTATCGAAAATGTTGTTAACAAATTGATGTTGTTAAATACGCTGTTATTGACAAAGTAATATTGTTAATTGCTTCACAGTTAAGAGAATTATTGTGTTTTATCAACAAATGTATTAAAAAGTTGTGTTATTTTATTATTCAAAAAATGAGAAATAAAACTGCTTTGTTTCGCTGACAAACTTTTTGCTTAAACAGTTATTTTGTTATCAACAATATTGTTTCGTTTCATTGTCGAAAATGTTGCTAACAAAGTTATTCTGTTAAACCCTTTGTTATTCATAAGGTTATTATGTTAATTACTTCGCTATTAACGGTATTATTCTGTTTTTTTAACAAAAATTTTATTTTAAAATTCTTTTTTTCAATTACCCAATAGTATAGTATATATTAAAGGTGGGATATAACGTGTGAGAAATTTCTCTCCCAATCTGGGGTTACAGAGATGATTACTGTTAGAGTAGCTCAAAGCTGGGTACAAAGTAATCTGACTGCGATAGGAGTAAGGAGACTAGGGAGGTTTGAAATTTCGGAAATTGGCTCGCTCTTAATTCTTTGTTACGAAGGTTGCAAGTAAATATAAAACGATTTTTTTTTCAGTGGCATTTATTATAGCTTCATAAAATAAAGTAAACAACTCTCGAGATTCATCCCCAACTGGGTAATATCGGAGGTCAATCGTAATGAACCAAGCTATCTCAAATCCGCTCTAATGACGATTCGAGCCGAATGGATGAACACTTTGGAAAATTGGGAAAATATTTGTTCTTAGGATTCTTGCTATTACTTTGCCTGAAAATTTCAAATTGAAAAGAAAATTAATGCAACGGTGGTCAAACAACAAAACAATTTGTAAAAACCCGATTTTTTAAATTATCAATTTGTAAAAACATGACTTGTCAATCCAGCCGGATATCGTTTTTTAATACCAGTAACAGAAACAGCTCCGATAGTCCAAGCTCTAATTGGGGCACCGATATTACTAGCCTGGGAATATATCTCAGAAAACGTTCTTATTTTCTAATATTATCACAAGTACCCGTAAAAAGCTCCATATTCATTCGCTACCTTATCATGAAAAATTAAGGGCAGGGCATTTAAAAAAATTTAGAAACTCTCTCACTAGGGAGGTATGAAACTTACAAAATTGGTTTCCCCTTAATTGTTTATAAAAAGGCCACGAATGAATATGAAGTTTTTATTTCTTTCAAAAATGTGAAAAATCGGCACAAACTCCCTCAACTGGCCTCTTCGTTCGAACCAACACCCCTATTGATGCTGGTTAGTTAATTTGAAGACGCCGGGAAAGGAGTGCATGGAATTAAATCAAGAGATAGTCGCTCACCCCTGCTCCAATTCTCCACGATAAATACACATATACATATATGTATATATGTGTGTATATATATATATTCGTATACATATCGCTGCTGTGCTTTTGCCAGGCTTACTATATACATACATATATAATATAGCTGAGGATATAGAGACGTCAGCCGTGAATCATACTAATTGCTGTCGTGATTAAACGGTCCGTTCTTAGAACTTTAACCCTCGCGATTTCTTTCTCGGTCTCCTCTCTCTCTCTCTCTCTCTCTCTTTCCCTCTCTCGCTCTTTTCCACGCAGACGTTCTCGCCTGAGCGTGTACAAAGTTTACGCGCCACCCCCGCGTCTCATTACTTCCCTCGCTGCAGTCTGCCTCAAGAAACGTGGGCAACCTCGCGCGAGCGTGAAAGAGCGAAGAGAAGGAAAAACGAAGACTCCGCAAGGCCGGTTAAAAATTTACCGAGAGCCTTGCTATATGTGTTACGTAAGCATTATACAGGCCCAAGTATACTTATACACGCATGTGTATACGTCTATACGTGTATGGACACTCTGTTGCCTCGTGATCCAGAATGAACTGAGGGGGAAAAGAATAGCTTATACCTAATAACTGACTCCACTCATCGTCATATCGACCTCTCAAGAGGTAATAACTGTCTTGTTACGAACGAGTTGATGCGAATGTACGCTCGACTGCTTTTTTCCTTTGGCACCATATCAGCTGTGAAGTGATTACCCCGTGCGTAGCACGGGGTAATCGCTTGGACCCCAAAAAACAAATCGATGTGCAATATTTTTTTCTGATGAAACTATTGGGATGACGAGGTCGGGACCCTACACACAATTGATCTTGCCAATTGTAAATTTTTTATTCGACAATGTTGATGAACAGTTACTTATTTTATTGTTTAAACAAAGCCATTCGTTTCTGCATAGCCAATCAGTGTATCTAGGTAGTTCTGGCATTCTAGGGTGGTCTGGAACAAAAAATAAAAAATGTACTTTTAGTATAGTAATTAAACTGCGTCTGTGTTGTATATCTATAATTTACAAAATTATAAAAGTACGAGATTTTTAAATTATGAATAAAATATCACACAAATGTCAAACTGTAAAAAAAAGTTCGATTTTCGACAAAAAAAAAACAATTTCAATAATTGACTGTTGACAAATGGATAAACATATCAAAAAATCATCCACAAGATAGAAAATGTTAGGAAATATATTCTATCACAATTCGCAGTGAATCAGACCGATAGATTTTGCGACACGACTTACACCGTTTCATAAGACAGTTTCAAGAAAAAAAAGGTATTAAGGGCGGTAGGGCACTGGGTGACCTGACTATTTCCAAAAATCATTATCCGTCCATTCTCGGAGTTTCAACAAAATTCTCGTTGCAAATTAAACCTTCGGCTATAAAACTATGCAAGAAAAAAATTGTACTTAAACAATGTCAAGCTTATGCAGACCCCTTAACTGTTCGACAGTAGTTTTCCGGCCTTTCGTTACACTTACCAAATCTCGGCTAGGCCCAGGGTCATCGAAGTACGTTAGCTGGCGTTAGCTAACGTACTATGAAGGGCCTTCATAGTACGTTAGAAACATCCAAAAACGTCGTACTCCAAAAATGCTATACTGCCCAAAAAGCAAAACGTAAAAATATTATATTACATTCCGGAATTATTATTATATACGGAACAATTCAGTGTATTAACGTCTACACAAACTTCCCCATTAAGCCATGACACTAGCAACGTCTTTCAATTGAATGAAAAATGTAATTGGTCAAATGTTCATCAATTTCAACATATAGGGTGATTTTTGCAACGATCTTGAACTTATTTGTCAATCTAACAATAGTCGCACTGTTAATATAACGTACTACATTGAGAATCAAGTAAAAAATGGTTAACAAAGACACCCTATCCATTGAAATTAATGAACATCGGGCTGATTACTTCGTGCCCTTATTGAAAGATGTTATTACTGCCATTCACTAATCGCAAGATCCATCTAGACGTGTAACGCGCCGCAATGTTTCGAATGTTAACATGTCGAGAGTAAAATACTGTCGTCATATGAGGGAAGGCGGCATCTACAAAAAAATCGAAACGACGTTTTTGGTGAGGTTAGAATCAGTACAAAATTCCCCATCTTCTGTATAGTAGAACGCATTTTCGATTTTTTTGTAGATGCCGCCTTCTTCCATATGACAGCAGAATAGATCCAATTGGATTCCCCTGATTGTTCCCACTTCCTGATGGGAATCCAATGATTCATTGCATTGGATCCCTATACTAAAACGTCACCCTCGTTCATTGGATTCTAATGAGGATTCCCCATTGGAATCCAATGCACGAATCCAATTTGAATCCTAGGGGATTTCCATATTATCGGACAGAATCCGACACGATTCTTGATGAATCTCACCGCATTCTGTATGTTGAATTTTGATCAAAATATATAGATATACAAAATGAGCAGATTTTGAAGTACTATAAATGTTATCTTAAAAAAGTACAGATCGCTTAACAAAGTATATCTTCAAAATCGATTTGAATCGCATCAGTGGTAATGCATTATAATTATCGTTTCTTATTCATTTTACTGCACTGTGCCATCATTTCACCAAACACGTACACGCTCGCGAAGCATGCAGCCTATGTTTCAACACGCCAACTAGTTGCTCGTGACGTTTCACATATTTTTTATTCGGACGTGGTAGAAATTTTCAAACGGCGTTTATAGGGTAGCAGTGTAGAATCTAATTGGATCCCAATACGCGGTGTCCATAACAAATCCGTATAGAGACGTGGGTGCACCTTGGGACCCCCCCCCCCCCCCCCCAACGAACTTGTGCATGAAAACGATATTTTTTTGAAGATCAGACAAATTCCGATTAAGAATTGCAAAAATAAAAAAATTCTCAAACGACATGAATCGACAAGTAGTCGGGAATCATCTTGGATTCCAATGTGGACTTCCTACGTGCAGAGTAGGAAGTACTTTCGTATAAACCATCATCAGTTATTAATCGGAATATGAAATGTAAAAAATTAGCGCCCCGATATTAAGGGGCCAGTCCACCTTGAAAATTTCAAATTTTCAATTTAAAAATTTCAAATTTTCAATTTAAAAATTTCACTTGAAGAAATCGACGATGATGAGCAATCAGAAGGAATTTTGTACGATGCAGGATTTGTCGATTGATTTTAGGTAAGAGTTTTTCATAGTATAAACTTCAAACGCGTTTTTCGAGACACAACGTTTTCAAAGTCTAGCTCCATGGTATCTCTAAAACTAATAAACCGATTCTCTTGAAATTTGAACCCCATATTGTAAACATGATTCGCAACAAGATGACCCTCGATGGCTTTAAAATTTCGATTTTTACTCCTTTTTTCCGAAAAACTGCGAAAAAACGCGTTTTTTTACTTTTCTCGTTTTTCATCCGCCATTTTTTTATTTTTTGATAAAACTTTATATCCGAGGGTCATTTTGTAGCTTGTGTCATACTGAATCTAATGGACTTTGATTTTTTTGTTTCAGGCAAGCCGTTGCCGAGTTGTGATGGAGCTACCTAGCCCACCTATTTTTGAGGCGTTACGTTAAACTATAGTTTTTGTACTTAAAAATGGATACATTTTTTTAAAAATGTATATCAAGACTTTATTTATCAAGCCCAAAAACTTTTATATTCATATCTTTTATAAAATCCTCAAAAAAATCGCGAAAATAGCCTTTTTTCGTGGCTCTAAAGTGAACTGGCCCCTTAAGCGTTAGTGTTCAGTATATCAGTCTTACTAGTCCAGTAAAAAAGACAACAAATCCAGCACTTTGAGCATAGAATTAGAATTTTTTACTAAAACTAGATGGTAGCATAGTGAAAGTAACCGCAATGACATTGTGCCCTTCAACTCGCCCCAACCCTAAGAAATATGAGTTGAACACTTAAAAAACGCCGTATCTCGATAATGAATGGCCCGATCAAAAAATGTTTCAGACAAACGTTGTTTGGAATAATAACATACGTATAAAGTTATGTGAAGTCCAACCCCCCTCTTTGAAAATAGCGTGTTTTGTGCCCTCTCGCCATCTTTGAAAATCGCGTTTTTGTTCCGCTATTTTCAAAGATAGGGGATTGAACGTTGAATAACTTTATCTGTATTTTATTATTCCAAACGACTTTTGTTTGAAATATTTTTTGATCGGGCGATTCATTATCGAGATACGGCGTTTTTTAAGTGTTCACCCCATATTTCTTAAGGTTGGGGAGAGTTGAGGGGCAACATTTCCTTGGGGTTACTTTCAGTATGCAACCATCTACCTTCAGTAAAAAATTCTAATTCTATGCTAAAAGTGGTGGGTTTTTTCGCCTATTTTACTGGATTATACGTCTAATACTCCATGTATGCATACAGCCGCACCTAAATTCATATAGGTACATGTATTCACGAAAGCTGCGAACTCTCGTAGCACGTGTCCGGCGTCAGATATCACGGAGGGCCTCTCGCACGCCCGAACAAACTTAACGAGCGTTCTTATTGAATATCCACGATGTGTTTGTCCTGCCTAACCCGAGCTAGAGATTCGAAGCCGCACGAACGAGCGACACGGTGTCATATTACCACGAACGATTTTCTCGTGTGTGTGGGTGAGTGCGTGACACACCGCGTCGTGTCAACTGTCATGGCTCGAGGACCTCGCCTCCATCATGGGAGATGACTTTGCAGAAATCTCGCGTAAAGCACACGCCGCCCACACTCGACGACTGATCGATCCTAATATTCATTATATGCGTGCATAATTAGAGGTACGCGCCTCGTTGACGTGTATGCCCGTGCGTAACGCGCTCCTGAGCTCACAAAATGCTTGGACCACGTCACTTGATACAAGCGCATTAAGAGCATTTTCGTAGTACAACGGAAATCACGCGTGTACGATCGAATGTTAGTTCTTGCTATCGAAACGTAAATTTATGATGCTCGTGTCGAATTTTAACTTTGTCGTGATTTTTAATCGAATTTCCGTGGAAATCACATTGTTTTCGCAGTAACGATGGTGTAGGATTATTTAAATATCATTCAATTCGTCGACGGGAGAATGTCACGGGTCGAGCCAAATGTCGGACAATATACATGTTAATTGACCCGTGCAGAAATTCGGTCGGAAGTCCCCAAATCTTCTGTAAAGGAAAACATAGTCGCAAAATCAGCGAGCGGTCAAAGAATATTTAGAAGTCGCTCAAGACTCCCGAAAATTCGGATTTTCGTGTAACAATCGATTTTATTTTTCGTTCACTTCTCACCCATGAATTACAATTTTTAACTAAGCTCGCGAAAGCTCTAGCCGGTCAATGAAAATTTAGTGGTCGCTTTGAAATTTCCAATTTTCGCAATTTTTTTTACTTCTCATAAGTTTGACACTTTGTAAAATTTTCAAAGCAATTAATCGTTTTTCGTTGGAAACAGATTTTTTAAATTTACCTTGCACTACTAGCCCAAGAATTATAATCTATGTTCTCATAAAAGACTTCTTTAAAGGTCTTTCCCGCCAACAAAATTATAGGTCCCCCATTTTATCGGGTTAGAAGAGTGAGGTAAATTTAAAAAATCCGTTTCTAAAGAAAAAAACGGATTAATTGTTTTGAACATTTTACAAAGTGTTAAATTTATGAGTGAGAAGGGAAAAAAAATTCGCGATAATTGGAAATTTCGAAGCTCTTGAGCGACCACTAGATATTCATTGGTCGGCTAGAGCTTGCGCGAGCTTAATTAAAAAATGTTAAAGCGTAAAATTTATGGATGAGAAAGAAGTGAACGAAAGAAAATGCATTTTTTAATGAAAATTTGATTTTTTGAGGCTCGAGCGACCTCTAAATATTTTTTGACCGCTCACAGCTTCCGTGACAATTTTTTTTGCTTTAAAGTAGATAATTGTATGGTGAAAGAAAGGAAAAAAAATAGAGCTCAGATTTGTGCGACCCTAATGTATATGAGGTATTCCTCGTGAATCCGGCGCACTTTTTCCCTGATCCCCGCCAATTCGATTAATTTTTTTTATCTGATTCCGTTGACTCTAAGAGACACCCTGAATTTTTTTGATATTTTTCGAAATAATCCGTAGTCATACATAATTTTTTTTCGGAAAAAACGCCCCGATTTAAACATTTGAAAGAATGCGCGGTTATATATAAACATTTTCAAGCTATCCCCCGCATTGGAAGTATGATTTTTTCTGTGTTGAAGACAACTGCAATTGAAATTAATACCAGAACTTTTTGACTGCTAACGAAAAAATCATACTTCCACTGCGGGTGATAGCTTGACAATTTTTTAATATAATGACGCATTCCTGGACATTTTTTCAGATCATTAAATCGGAGCGTTTTTTTTCGGTAAAAAAATGTTTGACTAAGGGTTGTTTCGAAAAATGTAAAAAAAATTCAGGGTGTCTTTTAGAGTCGATGGAATCAGATAAAAAAAATTAATCGAATTGGCGGGGGTCAGGGAAAAAGTCCATCGGATTCACGTGGAATACCTAATATATATTATTTATAAAATTCAACATACAGAATGCGATGGGATCCATCGAGAATCGTATCGGGTTCTGTTCGATAATGTGGGAATCCTTTAGGATTCAAATTGGATTCATACATTGAATTTCGATGGCAAATCCCAATTAGAATCCCATGTACGTACGTGACGCCTTCATATAGAAATCCAATGCGATGACTTATTGGCCTCCTATCATTATTATCGTACTTTATTGCACATCACGCGTTTTGAGCTCGCGCTTTTCTCGTGCAGCTTTTTCGATCTCGAAAGAACCAACCACCGAATAGACAAAACCGGAAAGACAAAAGGAATTTTCATTCAATGACAACGATTTTTTCCCTTTTTTTTCGATTTTGCAATACACGCCGCGAAAAGTGGCGGTAGCAGCGCGACAAGAGGAGAAAGCCTCCGTCCTCAGCTACGCACGAAGCCCACAACAAAACCGGGGCACATTGAGAGTTGGCCACATGCGAGACATCTGGCGTTTTACGTGAAAGAGAGCGAGAAAGCCAAAGACGAATTTTTGCAACGGTACACGCCCCCCTGTCACGTTTCTAGGGCCTGCGACGCTTATACCCCGCGCGAGCCCTTCATTGCAACGCGCCCGGTATAAACGCAGCAGCAACAGCCAAGGCGACGGCTATACGCCGTACGTACCCCGGGGAATTTATTGTCGCGCATTGTCGGGACACGAGCAATTATATCCTTATTGTTCCTCAATCTAGACGTTAATTAAGAATCAATGCGGTCACTCGAGCATTAAGGCTGAAAGAGAGAAAAACGCGATTCGCACTAACTGGAAAAAAACAATAAACGTAGGCTGCGCGCGCGCACGTTTCGACACGCTTTGTGATGAAATAACCATAATAACGCTCGTCGAGAACTATTCAACGCACTGCTTTAAGAATGTTGTGTCCAAGATTGAAAATGGTAATAAAATTCTTTTAATTTCATAGGTCATTATGTAAAACATTTGAAAGGTTGTGTAAAAATTTCACGACGATTAGGCTGAAATTTTTAGAAACTGAAAAATTAGAATTCACAAATTATACGCAGCCTTATGGAAACTGAAGTAACTTCGCAATTATATTTTTTTTTGTTATAAAAAATGATGCCAAAAAATCGAAAAACATCACACACGAGGAAAAACATATAAGAATATAGCGGTAACGTTGCATAGACCGAAAGTAGCGGGAAATTTAAATACTGATTTTCGTTCACGGACGACGTCGTTTCTTGCACCATAAAGCCACTTTTGTTTTTGATGTATGTGAAATAAAAAAACGATCATTCGTAAATATCTCTTCTACTTCTTGAAAACAAATAGCAAAGTTTGCTAATTGCTAATATAATTGCCAGGTTACTTCCGTTTCCATAAGGCTGCGTGTAATTTGTGAATTCTAATTTCTCAGTAGCCAGCTTCCCAATCGTCGTGAAATTTTTATGCAACCATTCGAATGTTTTACACAATGAGTGCTCAAATTTAAAAAATGTTATTACCATTTTCAATTTTGGTCACATCATCCTTAAGCAGAAATTACAATAATGAAATGCAGTAGGAAAATTTTGATTTTACGAAAAATCTTAGTGGGGGAAGTCGGGGCAAGATGATAACGTAAGGTCATGTTCAAATAAAATAATACATACTATATGAGTCACTCAACTTTTATTATTTTTTTAACTAATCAACATTTATCAATCTTTTAGTTTTGGAAGCAAAAAGATCAGTCTTTCTCATCTGTACTATACAATAGATATTTTTATACGAACATTCATTTTTCCCATCTTACCCCGTATGCGGGGCAAGATGAAAGGGCGCTGGGATAATTATGGGACACGAATTATTGGCATCTTTCGCACATAAAAGTGGTTTCGTTGTCAATACCATCAATTTGATAAGCCAATCGACTGAGTTGTGTAGGATTAGTCCGAATAATCTTGCTTCCATAACAATTTGATAGTTTGTAGGTTCTTTTTCTTCCCCTGGTAGAAACACCGGTTCAAGGGGCACCAAATGCTTTACTAGTTTCATTTCACCCTTTCTATCGTAAATGGTGGTACATTGTAATATATACCGGGTTTGCAATAGCTTGTATTCATCTTGCCCCATTAGACGGTTAACGAATTGACAAAAAATCACCTAATAACCTTGAAAATGTCTGATAGACCGTTCTTGTTATGTTAGTAATTAGTACTTTCATTGTGTTTACCTACTGGTCTGGAATCAATATCAGCAACTCAAATAAACTGAAACGATGTCAAACTTTACCAAAAATTACATCGTTTTGTCAAAAAAACCGATATTGCTTTATCACTCAAGACGCGTGCTTCCGCAACAGTTGATACTTTCAGACTCATTCACCTCACCGCCGCCCCCTCCAAATTCCCATGGAAGCACTGTGCTCACACACACTTTTTAGTGGCGAGGCTTATGATTCATCTTACTCCGCGTATCCGTCTTGCCCCGAGTTCCCCTAATTCAAATAACTAGAAATTGGTTATTATCAATCGAATTTTTCTGTCAATGTGCTTTCGTAACAGCATGCTGGAAAGGGTAGAGCAAAAATAGGAGGACAAGGACTTTTAAATGTTTCCGTAAACTCAATGACCTGTGGTACCAAAGTGCATGTGGAAGAATCTGACATAGGATGAAAAATCTTTTTGCTAGTATTTTTCATCTTTTTGTTCAATTTGATGAAGATTTTTAGCATTTTAATATTTTGATATACAATTCAATGCGTGACATAGACTTCAAAGCCCGAACGTCGTGGATTAAGTTTTATCAACTGCTGCGAGACAAGATGCCTCGTGTGAATCAAAACAAAATTTGTTTGAATCTTGGCCTGTTGAGGGGTCTTCATAAGCTTGAAATCTCGAACATACGATTTCTTTACTGCATAGTTTTATAGCCTACGACATTAACTTTCACTTCTAGCAAAGGTTTTGGAAAAATAGCAAAAATTGCATGAGTTTTGACGATTTTGGTCAAGGGTCACATCACTCACTGCGCCGAACCATCCCACTGCGAATTACACCTTTTTCTTTTGTATTTTTCTCGATACTATGTTTTCCGAAACAGTGTAAGTCGTACCTCAAAATCTATTCGTTCGAGTCTCTTCAAATTCGAACGCAACATAGTTAATAACATTTTCTACCGTATGGCCAGATAATTTTTTTTGTATGATTATTCATTTATTTATAACCGGTGATTGAAGTTGTTTTTTTTTCGATCGAAAATCGAACTCGTCTACTACAGCTAACCATTTTCGTATTTATTAAGTTTCAAAAAAGTTTTCAGACACGCGAAAGTTTTTTTATTATACTAAAAGTAATACTAAAAGCATTACTAAAAATAATAATCCACATCGACTATAGCGATTGGCGGTGCAGTAACGGTGGCTCTTTGTCAACACCATAATAACTTTATTGTTCATCAAATTGTTCGTTAAAAAAAACTCACACTTGGCGATCCCGACCTCGTCATCCCGATTTGTTCATTAGAAAAACATATTCAAAATATACCGTTTTTTGGGCCTCAAGCTTATGCAGGCCCGTTAAGCTTCCATTCGTCAGCCTTTTCTTTTACAATCTATCAACACTAGACCATTTTTTTACATTCAAACATTAACGACATTTTCCATTCGGTCATCAATGAGACATGATATATATCTATACAGGGTGAGGCACTAACTGTTGCCACCTTGAATATCTCTGTAATTATCGACATCACAAAAAAATGTTTGAAACAAAAGTTGTACCGTACGAAAGGGGTCGTCAAATGCGACCATTTTTTTTTATCTCAGTGGAGGCGCTGTCGCACAGTAAAGGTCACCTCCACTTTTTTAAATGGAACGGTACATTTTTTTCCAACTATCTTGTAGAGCATCGAACAGTGCATAAAAAACATATAGGGGTCAAAGTCATTCAAGCTCATTTAAGATCAAAAAGTGACATGAACTTTATTTTTATGTGAAATTACCTTTATTCGCAGTAGATGTTCAAAGTGATTGCCATTGGAATCAATGCAGTATTGCAATCTCCTCATCACGGATTGTGTAGAATTTCTTATCACTTCGGCACTTATCGGATCACAGGCTCGAAGAATTCTCTCACGCATATCATCAGGCGTAGTTGGACGTTCTTTATAAGCAAGTTCTTTCAAATATCCCCACAAGAAAAAGTACAGAGGCGTCAAGTCTGGCGAGCGAGCCAGCCACGATACAGCTCCTCCGTGTCCAATCCAATCATTTGGAAATCTCTTTTGCAATTCATTTCTAGCTATCAGCGAAAAATGTGCCGGGCACCCATCGTGTTGATACCTACATTCTGTTTCTTGTTTCTAAAGGCATTTATTCCAATAACGGACCTAATGTTTCTTGAAGGAATGTGGTGTACTTCCTACCATTAAGATTCCCTTCGATGAATTAAGGGCCTATGATTCTATCCCCAATAATCCCACACCATACATTGTAATACTGCATTGATTCGAATGGCAATCACTTTGAACATCTACTGTGAATAAAGGTAATTACACATAAAAATAAAGTTCATGTCACTTTTTTATCTTAAATGACCTTTAACGACTTTGACCCCTAAATGTTTTTTATGCACTTTTCGATGCTCTACAAGATAGTTGAAAAAAAATGCACCGTCCTATTTAAAAAAGTGGAGGTGACCTTTACTGTGCGACAGCGCCTCTACTGAGATAAGAAAAATGGTCGCATTTGACGACCCCTTTCGTACGGTTCAACTTTTGTTTCAAACATTTTTTTCTGACGTCGATAATTAGAGAGATATCCAAGGTGGCATCAGTTAGTGCCTCGCTCTGTATATATATATATATATAAACATACATATATATATTTTCAAATTCAAACAAATATTTTTATTTATTTATATAATGAGAAAAGTTTTCCTAGTTAAATTCCGCGGAAAATTGAAAATAAACCGTTTACGGCCTGACGAAGCCGAATTGGAAATCACACAATGATTAATAGCATTATGGGACATTAAAATTATAAAAATCTTTTTAAAAAAATATGATTAAATCGAAAAAAAATTGAAGGAAACAGGGGCCCATGATGAGACCAGTCTTAAAAATTATAGAATGAGTCACTCTATATTAGAGAATTTCGTGAAAAAAATAAAATAGGCAATCAACTTTCAAAAAAATTGTTTTCACTTTAGAGGCAAATAAATGTTGACATTTAAAATTAATAATTTTTCATATTTTTTAACGAAAATATGCTTCTAAATAAAATCAAATGATCTAGACATATTTGTCGATATCTCAATTAGTTCAGGAGTCATTCGCGTTTAAACGTTTCCAAAACTTCCAAAAGCGACATTTTTTGGAATGTTATAACTTCTGAAAGAGATGAGATAAAAATCTGAAAATAGGTGTGGACTTTCCTTTCGTGGGGTATAATTTTACAAAAATAATCAGGAAAACTAAAAATGGTCGGGGCCATGGGCTAGGTGAAATGACGTGGAATGTCCCATATTTGTGTACGTGCGTGCGTGCGCGTGCGTGCGCGCGTGTGTGTGTGTGTGTGTCAACAAAATATAAATAATATATACATATACATATATTATGTATTGTATAACACACACACACACACACACACACACACACACACACACACACACACACACACACACACACACACACACACACACACACACACACACACACACGCACGCACGCACGCACGCACGCACGCACGCACGCACGCACGCACGCACGCACGCACGCACGCACGCACGCACGCACGCACGCACGCACGCACGCACGCACGCACGCACGCACGCACGCACGCACGCACGCACGCACGCACGCACGCACGCACGCACGCACGCACGCACGCACGCACGCACGCACGCACGCACGCACGCACGCACGCACGCACGCACGCACGCACGCACGCACGCACGCACGCACGCACGCACGCACGCACGCACGCACGCACGCACGCACGCACGCACGCACGCACGCACGCACGCACGCACGCACGCACGCACGCACGCACGCACGCACGCACGCACGCACGCACGCACGCACGCACGCACGCACGCACGCACGCACGCACGCACGCACGCACGCACGCACGCACGCACGCACGCACGCACGCACGCACGCACGCACGCACGCACGCACGCACGCACGCACGCACGCACGCACGCACGCACGCACGCACGCACGCACGCACGCACGCACGCACGCACGCACGCACGCACGCACGCACGCACGCACGCACGCACGCACGCACGCACGCACGCACGCACGCACGCACGCACGCACGCACGCACGCACGCACGCACGCACGCACGCACGCACGCACGCACACACACACACACACACACACACACACACACACACACACACACACACACACACACACACACACACACACACACACACACACACACACACACACACACACGCACGCACGCACGCACGCACGCACGCACGCACGCACACACATACTTATTCATAAATAACATGTATTCAATTCCGACTACCAAAAAGATGACGATCGCGATGACAAAAGGGGACTTGTATTTTGCAACACAGGAAACTTTTCTCCTTAATGGGTAGTAATTGGATGTTTGCATACACACGCGTATCTGGAGAGAGAGATTCATCAGTTAAGTTCACCCATATAGTGTTAGAGCACGAGCAAAAATTCATTCATCGGAGTTATCGAGTGTGAGTAATAATAGTGGTAAGAACGCGGCACGATGCCGCAGGGTGTGGCCGGGACATTACGCGATCGACCTCACAGTCCTCGCGCCATTGTTCAGCAATTAAAAAGCCTTCCATTCATTGCGATTTGCCACCTGCCGGCTCTGTTTTTGAGGCTCGGCCACGCGCTTTTGCCGATTCGTTGGACACGTCAGTGCGATCACCAAGTGAGACCTGAAGAACCGCAGGTTCCGCGTAGATCCAAACTGACGAAAATAGCGCCAATACCTCGCGGTTTTCTTAGCGCGTCGCGAGCAAATCTTTCGTCAAATCTTGTGCATGGGAGTGGCGAAGAACAGCATGAGAGCAAAACATCCAAGAGATCGGCGCAGAGCATGAGCGAGAAGTGTGAAATCCCAACGGTTGGTCCATTTTGATCAAAGGTGTCCGAGTGATGCTGGATCACACCGGGCTCGTTCACACCTTAGGTGTGAAGTTTCTCGGGTCTTCGACTTGTGCCCATCGAATTCTCGTTGTTTCCGCATCTGCTTCAAATTCACTCGCGTATGCACAGCACGTGTGATCATGAGCTTAAAGTAATTTCGACCGGGGAGAAGTGTGCGAGGTGAAAATATTGACTGGGACTATTGGCGAACAATGAGGAAGGAAAGAGAGGGACAAAAACGGAGAGAAAGTGCCTGCGTGTATGGACCGATCCCTCATGCCCCCATCAGTTTCTCATATTGGTTGTTTCGCGGAGAGTGAGAGCGTCAGAGCTGAAACGCAATATTGCACACAGCCTCGAACAAACGAGATTCGTCTGATTGGAGAATCTTAGAATCCTTCGCTGCGCTGCGATGAAAGAGTAACGAGAGTTTTGATGAGATGCAACATCGTACGGGAAGACTTCTGTCTGTACTGTATCAGAAGGTGATGTATACATATATCTCATCATACAGTTCTATCTTAATCTCGTCAGACTACTGATGAGCAGCAATAATCCAAGCTCCCGGTAATCGAATCAGCGTCGTTAGCTTAAGTAGGCCCCCCACATGTTTGCCGAGCCTCATACGGTGTGCTGTCGTTGCATCGAAGACGATGCCCTCTATCAAGACTCCTCCAGGTGGTCTCTCTCACGGTGAGGTTGCGACCCGAGATTCTTACCTGCATCTGGTTCTCGAATAATGAATATCGAATGTGTACGTGTCTACCGACGCAACATGATGTTTGCTTCGTAAACTTCGTTTGGAAACCTCCTTGGGGTTCGCAGAGCAAATTGATGTTGCAAATTAGCGGAGAAGTATCTCTGAAATTTTATTCAGGAGTCTTTGTCAGCGTAGGTCGATTGAATTGACATTGTACATTACTCGAGGACTATCGCTGCTCTCAAATTTTATGCGAGAGCTTTATGGAGTTCGTCGATTGAGGAGGTTGCTCAGCTAACGCGAAATAGTAAGGATTTGCTGAAATTTATTAAAGATAATTGGAAACGATTGGGTGTTACGACTCCGTGTAGAATTTCAAGTACCTCGTCCGCGTGATAGTTGAGCAATTACTTATTGAAGTTAGACTCTTGTACACGGACGACATAGCAACAGCTTCATGAAAACTCTGATACGACTGTTGCAACATAATAAAAATAGTAAGAATTGAATAGAAATAGGCGGAGAACATTCTTGAGATTTTTATGAACAATTTCAACGAAGAGTACAGCGTTTTCTCTGTCTCGTTATCGAGATATTCGAGAAATGAAATAGGAAGTTCCAGCTGATTCGCGTAAAACGATAAAGCGCCTTACGGCACGTGGCAACACTGCTGTGCAGTCAGTCATTTTGAATAGGCGCCAAAATTTGAAACGCACAAACTATTGCTCTCTTGCTATAAATTTCTTACCCTGGTTTCATGAAGAGTATTTAAACAATGTGAATCATTTTTTATAGAAGCTGCAGTGATGGGTTTCGACATAACCTTCGAATCAATTACGCGTCGTCTCTCGACTGCGTATTCATTTTCCGGCTCAACTACTTTTTTTCTGCCGCTTTCCAGGTTATACATGCTTCAACCATCGATTATACTGTTTTTCGGCTTGCACATTTTCCTTCCATCTTTTCATTTACACCGAACGAAAAAACGGAATTCGCGACGGATGTTTGACAGCTACGCGTTCACGATGCGGCGTTCGTCCTTGAGCTCATGTCAGTGGTACCAGTTACTGAGAACTAAATTGCGCGTTTGCCATATTCCAACTTGCTTAATAAGTTATTCGCGATGGGATTAAACAAAAAATATTAATAACATTTGTAAACAGTTAATTATATTCATTTCACATATTTTTTAACTGAAATTTATTTATTTTACGTAAACGAAAATTTGGTTATTGGAGATTGGTAGCCGTTACAGGCACCCGTACATGCTCTCCCCTCTTGCCACCTGCCCCGCAAAGAACCTGGGCAGCCTCCTTAAGGGGAACACTAATTTCACGCCTGACAACAACATTGTTTTTGGCCGTAAAAACGAGGGGAAAATGTTTTTTTGTGTTACAAATCCAACGGTTCTTGCAAAATGTGGACTATGCTTTTATTTGTTTCGAAAAACAACTTTTGAATTTGACTTTTGATTATAAATACGGTGGTTGTGTGCGATCGACCGCGTCCCGTGAAGTTTGACGTTCGCTGGTGCCCATAATTATCTTTCTCATTATCTAGAACAAAAAAGTGAAATTCTGCTCTACTAAAGTAAATACAATGTAAAAAATGAAAAACGACGCTTCAGTTTGGCGCGCCATAAATAAAGTAAAAAATTTAAGATGGCGAGTTTTGGCATTGAAATTGAAATGTTGGCTACTAAAATTTTCAAATATTCCGTAGGTAAGAAAAGCTATATAATTCGTTGGTGTTTCAGTTCATCGAAGCGTAAAGCTTTGTTTGCTTGACACACGGGTTAAATTTAAAGGTAATTGATAAAATTATGACACAAATATCATGCACACCATCTGCAAAAGGCTATTTCGGGACAACATCGTTTAAAGTTTGAAGTTTAACACCTGTAAGAATACCAAGTACCTACTATATTCTTAAGGGTTCTGCATGTGCTAGACATTTTAACTATACGATCCACTATTGCAAAACTTCATATACTTGGGTTTTAACTTCAACTTCCGATCACGATTTCGTAGACATTAAAAAATCGACCGAGTTATCAAGATTTTTTTCTAAAGAAAAGATCGCCTACTGCGTCACAGCAAGCTACCCCGCTGCGATGTACCCTTTTTGCTTTTGTGTCTTTCCCGGAAGGAGGTTTTATGAAACGGTGTAAGTTGTATCTCGAAATATATTCGTCCAATTCATATCAAATTTTGATAGAGCATAGTTTATGACATATTTTATCGGATGACTTAACAATTTTTATCTACGATTACCCATTTGTCAATAACAAATGATCAAAGTTGTTGTTTTCTTATAAAAAATGCTGAGGCTAGCCGTCCGGTTATCGGACGAATGAGCATATGTTATTCGTCCGGACAGCGGCTAATTTCATGCGGTTCACGGTGTACAACGCCCCGAACAAACAATCCCACACACACACAAACCCAAACATACAAACCCAAAATGACAAACGCAAACAAACCACCCCCAAAAATAAACCCAAACCCAATCAACCCAACCCAAACAAATACACCCAAACGAATCATCCAAAACGCAAACAAACCCAAACAAAACCAACCAACCCAAACACAACTAACCAACCCAAACCCAAACAAAATTATAAGGATTTTCTTGGGATGACTACGTGTAAATTATTCTTCCGGATAGTTTGTTTAACAATTTAACACAGTCTATCCGGACAATTATATATATATGTTATTCATCCGGATACTAGTTTACACGAATCACAATAATGTGTACGCCTACTGGTAATACGGCGTGAACTGAGCCTCTATCCGGACGAATAACATACGCTGATTCGTCCGATAACCGGACGGGGAGACACTCTGTATAAAAAATCGAAACTGCTTTTTCTCCAGCTTGCCATTTTCGTAATTTTCAAAGTTTCAACTAATATCCGGTCATACGAAAGTTCTATTTAATTCAATTAATATTAAGAATTCTTTAAGACTCAATTGTTTATATCAGTTTCCCTTTCAGTTCTCTAATCTCTCAATCTAGGAAGAACCCAAACTTAGCAAGACTACGTATCATTGTGTGAAAAATCCTAACCTCGTCATCTCAACCCTTTCATTAGAAAAGAAGATTGAACATTGAACGGTTTTTGGCTCCCTAACTTATGCAGGCTCGTCGACACATTGGATGAAAACTATATGTTTATATAAATTATGTTTTCAAAAAAGAGTTCAAACTCAAAAAATAGAAAATCCCACCTGAATGAAAGTTGCAAATGATTAGTAGCATATATTTACTCCACAGCCAATAATTTTGTAGTCTAGTTACACCGTCCTCATCCCCAGATCCGTACATTTCATAGCATTAAGGTTCCATGTAGCATCATCACGAATGAAGGAAATTCAAACCGTTTACACCCCATACCCGCAGACCTTATTCACGTGCCACGTTGTTCGAACTCCAATTGCATCTCCAACAATCACAGTAACCGTAATTAGCCAAACGTACAATTTTTCTCGAGCTTGCAGAACGAGTTTGTGAAAAAGCAGTTCGAGAAACGGGTCTCTGGCATGAAAACTTTGAACATAGCAGGCGCATTAAAACGATTGTCGCGAAAGTTGATGCTCGTGAGCGCCACACGAGACGCCGGGACAACGCGAGACCGGAAGAAGCGAAAAAATCGATCAACTGCAAGAATATCTCGTGGCAAACACGGCTCAGGCACGAATTCACCGAATGACTGTTTCATGCATAGCGGAAAAAGAAATGGTCTCGTTTGCGTAAGCTTGCACTTTTCTCTTTCTCCATGTATACGTGCAGTTAATATACATAACCTGCAAATACATAACCTGCACGAAATATCTGTCTCCCTCTCTGTCTGCGTTTGCATAAAATACCCAAACGTACAAAGTTTCCGAGTAAAACATTCGTTTCACGTTGGCAAAGAAATCAGCAAATTGAATGTGGCGCACTTACGGTGGGTTCTTTAATGTCAGTTATCCGGAAGTCTGTATACACGTGTCTGTATACACCGCCACGAGCAGTTCTATACCCTTTCAACTGAAAGTGCGTTCATGGAGGAAAAAGAGGGTTTCAATTTGCCGTGGTACCTGTGCCGTACTTTCAGTCGTACCGTACCGTCGGTGCGCAACGCGATACACTATCTGTATATCGCACATCGGTCAGGGGGAGAGGGATGTACGTGAACCTCACGATTACGGATCTATATATCGAGGCGCGTCCCGCGCCCCCTCGATAACCCCCTGGTGCCCGACCCGATAAACGTTTCCAACTCATTATTGACTCGGGTCAAAGTATAGACTCAGATGCATCAATGCAAAAAAAAAGAAAACACATACAATTCCCTTTTTTGTTCGCTTCCACTCCATCCTCCGTCCTTTCTTTACCAGGCTCGCCAAACTAACGTTTCCAATGCCCGCGATGTTTCGTTCGAATTTTCCGTGCGAGCAGTGACTCGGCAAAAATCGTCGCCGCCAATAGCACGCGTCGCGAGAAGCATTGTACGCACACGATTCTTTCTCTCTTTACACCGATTCCGCGTTATATACACTCCAGTACGATATACTTTTCGATATAAGGGGCGAAAGCGAGAAAGAGTGGCGACGCACAGAGGCGAATATAATTCTCGGGGGTGTGCTACCAGTCACGCGCACGCCCACATTTTTCCCATTAAATAAAGTCGAATAGGTCCCCAATGACTGCAGGCTCCGCATTTGCGGGTGTGTGTGTGTGTGTGTGTGTGTGTGTGTGTGTGTGTGCGTGCGTGCGTGCGTGCGTGCGTGCGTGCGTGTGTGTGTGTGTGTGTGTGTGTGTGTGTGTGTGTGTGTGTGTGTGTGTGTGTGGGTGCGTGGGTGTGTGTGGGTGTGGGTGTGTGTGTGTGTGTGTGTGTGCGCGCATTATGGCTCGAATTCACGAGCTAAACACCTCGGACAATTGTGTGTATGGAAGTCTCACCGAAAGCTCGAGACACCATGACCAATGCCTGATTTTTCCCAGCAAGTAACCACGTGTATATGAGCGCGTATTTATCGAGTGCGGCGCACCGAGGCGAATTGCCGAAAGATATCTGACTGGAGCAGGCAGCCAGGGCGTTTCACGCTGCAAACTCCCACGGCGAAACGTTTATTCATCGAATTCACAAACGTATATCTGTACATGCGACACTATTTCACCCTCACTCTGTACCAGTGAGCACACGCATACTTTTAACGTGGTCTGATGTATTCGACTGCTTTGTGTACGTAAGCTCTGCCTCCTCGTTCTCCGCGAAGATTCTTCGAGTCTCGTTTCTCTGTAATCCCAAGGGGAATTTGTTTTTGCTACTGCATTGGAAACAAAATTTCACACTCCACGAATATTATCCCTCTTCGTACACAATTATAAGCACATTTTCGCAGAGGTATTACAAGCTCTGCTCATACCGCTGTGTACTTTCCACTCGTTTTCCACCCTGTGCTAATAAATCCCTGCGGCTGCGAACGCAGTCCTGAGTACACGTGCAAACAAACATTTGGCCAATTTCCCTCTCTCACCCTTGTTCGACATGGAAAAACAGATGGACCGAAAATCCATGAGCATTTCGAGTACATCCGCAAACATCTTTGGAAGAATTCTCTCTTGACTCTCACGATCAAATATTTGCTCAAACACTTCGAAATTTATGAACGAGCCTTTTGTTGTTGCTCTTAAACGGTTCTCTTTTGGAACGTTTTGTGTGCGCCCAGTTTTCTTTTCGGGTATTGGAAGCAAACAGGACACTCGGGTTACCTGCTGCCGACAAACATTTGTGGGCTGCCTCTGGGTTACTGCGGAGATGACAAATTTTTCGATGTTTTTGTTTGTCTCCATTCGTTCTACTGGCATTCCAAGTATGTGGAAGATCCAGGATATTTCTCCTGTACACTGGAGACTGATCCAGGATCATAAATTACCAAGGGATCTTTCAGCAGCAAGAATACAACGGTTTCGTGGTGACTACGAGTATCGTTGCGTTGTCTCCCGAAAATCCGTTAAATGGACGCTTTATTTTGTAAAAAGGAAGACAGGTTACAACGTGTCCTCGCGTGCGCCATGGTGGTCGACTCGATCACGCTGAGATCACGAGTGCGACGACAAAGAGCTCTTTACCGTGTGTACTCCAGTTATATACGCGAGCACAACAGTAGCACATTTTGAGTCACACCACAGGACGTGCTTTATCCTCGTCCCCGTGAACTCGGGGCCCTTCAATGGGTCTGTTTTGCCAACGTCCATCTCGTGTGCACCTCTCTCATTTTCTTTGCGACCCTCCGCAGGTTGAGTCTTTGACGAGGCAGCGCGTTCGCATTCATCCCTGAGGTTAGCCACACCAAGGCTCCCCATAGGTACAGACAGTGGGCATCAACGCTAAACGAAGTATCATCCATTCAATACGAACGAGATAAAAAAAGGAGAGCAGTTGGCCCGTACTTCTCTCTTGACAAATGTCCACTCTCGTGACAGAAAGCTTTTTTTCCACGTCTTTTTGCTCGGTGGCAGAAAGAAAGAGGGAGAGAATATTACTGATGGATATTTCGCAAAGGCAACCAGTGACACGATGGGAAAGTATGAAAACGATGGTCCCATAGAACTTTCACAGACCGCGGAATACATTGGAGCTGAATGTGTCCATGCGAGGATACGTGTCTGAAAAACCTCATCCTGCGTAACGACAACGCTCGTACTTCTCGGCATGATGAATTTCCGACAGAGAGAACGAGAGTGCCAGAGGGAGTCGGAGAAAATATTGCGGGAGGTGCACGGTTGTTAGTTCGAGCAATGGTATCGTTCAGAACGTATTTATTCTCCTATAGCTATGTATATATCGAGAAAGTGACGTATAGGAATCGATGATTATAATTAGCAACCGATACCGGAACAGGAACGCCTGAATTACGGTAATCAGTCGCACGCAGCCACGGTATGATTCACTTGAGGGGAGTGAAAAGGAGAAAAAAACGAACACCATGGCAAGCTCGACGAAACAGACAGTGGTGCACACGAAGGTGGAAGGAATGAGAAAAAAAACAACATGGACACCGCTTGCGACGAAGCGACTAACAATGGCGTTACTACAGGGACGAATTGACCAGTCTCTAGCTATTTGGAAACTGAATGCCACCTAGAATTAACTTAGTTAAAAATTTATTCAAAATGAGCCAACGACCCACCAATTAGCCATCACATCATGCTAAATTATTAAACAAGCCTACTTTCGACAGCAACTGTTTGCTTGTTCCGTTGCACGAAAGATTTCCCTGCTTTCCGGACGTATATTTCCTATCCGTGGCGAATTGATTTCCCTGTGTCTTTCGGCGTAATACGAGAAGCGTAGTCTTATTTCGAAATTACCAATCGTTCGAATGGCTACCTATCAGTTACTTTAAGAGGACCGTGACTCTACTCCCACCATACACGGCGGTTATTTCTGCGTTGAAGAATCGCAGGAGGTACGTAGCTATAGAGGGAGCCTATAATACATCGTATTATAACCACAATCTATATAAATGATGTGTCGTGTCCGGAACGTTGAGGGAAGCGAACGAAGACGAGAGAAGGAGGCGGAGGAGGTGGCGGAGAACGGTATTGCTCTCGGAACGCAATATGTACACGCGTGCACAACTCTTTCCGTGCACGACTGTTATTACTGAGGGACAAAAGGTTTCCCATATGGTGACCCAGGCGGTCTCTAATGTATGTCATTAGCATTACTCTATGATAATTAAACGTCCGTATACGACGGGTCTTATTGTTACGTGCGTACTTACGTTACATTACGAGAAATGACACGTTTCGCTACAATGCATTCGGATGTTGTTGGACTCGAACGACCGATGCGGGAAAACTCTCATATATACCATACATATATAGATATAAAATTTCGATTTTTTCAAAGGTAAGGTTGTAGCAGTAAGGTAATTTTTTTTCTATATATATAGAAATTTGAAAAAAGAAACAAATATTTCATTCACCTTACTGCAACTACTGTACTAAGAGTGAGGTGACATTTTTTTTTGAAATATCTATGTATATATAGAAAATATATATTTCACAAACTACTGAATCGACAAATTTGAAAAGAATTGTCGACTTGAAAAAATAGTATTTTCACTTATTCATTAATATACGCACTAGGGCGATTTAAAAAATCGACGATTTTTTTTCAAATTTATCGAGTCAGTAGCTGCTGTAATGTGGAATAAGACGCCTGTAAAATATGAGTCCTTAATATCAATATGTAGAGGTTCCTCGTCGCCATTTTCTTCTTTCTATGCTCATACTAAAATATGGAGAAAACTTTGCTTGCTACGGTTGAATTTTATAACTCGCCAACGGGCAAAATTAAAAAAATGCGCAAGACATTGTTTGCAGGAAATTGAGTGCTCTATGAAAAAGGTCTGCTATCGTTTTATGATAAATCTACTCTTTCAAAAATTATTCAAGCTCAAACTTGAATTGGTAGTCAATTTCAAGATTTTTTCCCTTCTTCGGCGAAATTATCAGACTTAGCACAAAATGTCATGGGACCTTTTTGTAGATCATTTCATTTTCTATATAATCATTATCATTAAATCATTTTAAAATTTAATAGTTTAATAGTTAATGGGTTTACAAGTTCATTTCATTCGAGAAAAGTTGCTATTTCGGTGAAATTTATTGTTATGTTAACCAAAAATATAAATAAAAAGACGCCAATGTTTATCAAATTTGTTTTTAAAGTTTACTGTTGATAAAAATTGTTAAACACATGAGTATCTCTTTCGTGTCATTAATAATTTGTTCTAAGAATATTAATTTTATAATTTTAAATATATAAGTTATAAAAGAAATTTCCTAATAACTTTTTCGTATGGTAAATAAATGATAAAAGGTAATTTCCCAAAAATTGGCGTGTTGATATTTTTATTTTATTTTATTTATATTTTTGGTCAATATAACAATTAATGCCACGGAAATAGGAACTTGTCTCAAAAAATGCATTTTGAAAGTCGTTAACTATTGAACCATTAAATTCGAAACTGATTTAAGGACTGGAATTTGTAGAAAATGGAATGATCTACAAAAAACGTTCTTTGACGTTTCAAGATAAGTCTGATAGTTTCGCTGGAAAAGTAAAAATATCTTGGAATTTAGTATAAATTCAACTTTGACCTTGAATAAGTTTTGAAAGAGTACATTTATCATAGAAAAATTGAAAAAAAAAACTTTTTCATAAAGCGCTCAATTTTCTACAAAAATGTGTATTTTGCATTGCTGCACGATAATCTGTTGGTGAGTTATAGAGTTCAAAAGTAAGAAACAACATTGTCGTCATGTTTTAGCATGCAAAATAGGAAATCGCGATAAGCAAACTCTAAATATTGATATTAAGTGCCCATATTTTAACAGGCGTCTCATTTCACCTTGCTCCAATTATGGAATAGGGGAATTAAAAAAAAAGTTTATTAAAAAACCATTCTTACGTTTATATATGCGCGATACCTGATTTCGGCCCAAGATGATTTCGATTTTTCTAGCGTTACAAAATATTTTGCAAAATGCCCCGCAATATGTTACCATTTCTATGTGTACCACCAGCGAAGTATATGAATAAACTGTCTGAATTTTTCATTGGGGAGAAAGGTAACAGGTCTCGGCCAAAAAAGACGCGGAAAATTTTTCGATCTGACAATTATAAAAGTTTGAAAAAAAAACATGCTCCATTATCCTTTTTCCCTCATCTCCTACTAGTTTTTCTACTCGCAACGTAATTGGCGGGGGGGGGGGTCGGCCTGGCGTTACGGTCTACAGACGGGGGGGGGGGGGGGGCGAGGTTTGCGTTACCGCACGATTTTAGAACTGTCAGAAATAGCTAAATTTCTGCATGTTCAAGTTTTTAAATATAAAACTCATCGATCAGAATAGATGAAGTGCAAGCTCTGATTATTTTGCGAAATATAATGAAGATGAAAAACCGTCATATCGCCGGCGACTTGATACTTTAATGTATCATGCACATTCATTTCTTGAAGTATTAATATTCTAGAAAAAGCATAACTTTATATCAAGAAAAACGGAACAAAAACTTTGATTTTCTCGAAACTACTTTTTTCGACCTTGCCTCAGTGAATAGTCAAAAACTTATCAACCGATTTTTAATTTGTTAAAAGCATTTTTGTCATCGCAGTGACTAAGGGTGTGGGTAGCCAATTTTTTAAATTTTGATCATTTCCTTTTTTAAAGATTGCTTGGGTACAAAAAAGGGCCTTGAAGATATAAAAAAATGTCCAATCTGTTGGCATTTTGTAAAAAGAAAACCAAAATAACAAAACGGCTATACATAACGATAGCTACATTTGTATAGATATCGATTAATTGTTGACGTTTATTTACATTTTTTTTCGTCGGCAAATCGAGGTTCATTTTTTTTATTGATAAAAGATGATATAAAACTAGATAAATATATACTTCATGAAATGAGTATAAACCTGATCCTTTCATAATTCAGTTATTTCTTTGAAAAAAGAAACGCCATTAATGACGATAAAGCACCCGTTACATAACGGAATAGGTGGGGGGGTTCAGGCCAGGCGTTACGGTTCAGTTACGTAGGGGGGGGGGGGGGGGATCAAAAATTGGGAAATTCTGCGTTACGTAATTTACGGACGCCCCCTTAGGTGATAGAAATTTCTCCTTAGAGGGGCACAAATGAGCCAGGAGTTAGCTTTAATTCGCATGTCAGAATTATTTGTCTGACTTTTTCTACAATTATATACAGCATTTTGGAAATAAGTTTCGCGGTATTGTCAGAAAATGCGGTTTTAACTTCAAAATTTGGGACTTCAAAATAAAATAAAAATCTAAATCCTTGACTCCACTTTTTCGTAACGCGATATACATAGAAGAAAAATACCTTGCAGGGTACTCGAACCCTAGGGCAAATCAATCCGAGATTCAACTTTTTCTAGAAATTAAAACCCCCTCAACATCTGAAGCATTTTGTGCTTTTTCGATTAATTAATTGTCAATATACTATGCGTGTGTAGAAATGTAACCAGGTACCTCAGAAACTGGATCATTAATTGCGCACACCAAAATTTCGCCCACCCACGTACGACCTTTTTTTTGTAAATGTTCTTTTTCGATGACCCTTACAATTCCGAAGAAGTTTGATAAAAAAAAAAATCTTCAGGAGTTAGAGCTTGGAAAGAAAATCACAAAAGTGTGCGCAAACTTTGACTTCCAGTAGCAATATACTTGATGCAATGAGCTTCGTACTCACGCGACGAAGTTACGAAAACGGACAGTCTCGGACAAAAAAGGATTCAGCTCGTTACACAGGCGAGACAACAACTCTATTTTTTATTTCTCTATTCTCAGACATCTCTCTCCTTAAATATTTCTATTCCGGAGCAAGTTTAATCAGATACATCTTTATTGCAAGATATCTCATATCTAAAATATTTCTCTGCCGAAACATCTCTATTCGTAAAGATCACAATGCCACAATAATTCAGTTCTGAAATCTGACTGCTCTAATATATCTCCATTCCAGAATCTTTCGTATCCGCAACTTTTCTATTCTTAAATAAGGGCAATATTACGAATGGAATAAAGCTGTTTCGGAAGAGAGATATTGTGAGATTAAATTATCGGAATACAGATGTTCTGGATATCACATGAGATTTTGAAGAATACAGATATTTAAGAATAGAAAAGTTTCGGATACGAAAGATTGTGGAACGGAGATATTGAAGAGCAGTAATAATTCAGAACCGAATTAGTGTGGCATTATCACTATTACGAACGGAGATGTTTCGGCAGAAAAATGTTTTAGACATAAGATATTTTTGAATAGAGATGTGTCGGGTTAAACCTGCTCCAGAATAGAGATATTTAAGGCTTTAGGCCACTGGAGGCCAAAAAAGGAATATTTTATGATTTTTTTCCAGCGTTTCCAGTTCCATTGTCCGTTCCAGTTTCATTGTACACGTAATTGACTATACAAAATTATTTGTTTACAGTGATACATATCAAAATGGTGATTGTGCAGCATTTTTCCGATGATGCCTTTGTTTCTGAAAGGTCAACGGCCGGGCTAACAGCTTCTATAATTGTTGAGTTCTGAGACACTAATGTTTTTTCGATTATATATAACAACAGCTATAGAAGTCCGTAGGATTTTTTGATATATTGTTTTTTGTCAAAATGGCGCATTCCAAAAACAAAAAACATAAAATGCCATGAGAAAATCGTCACAAAATTGTTTGTAAAAAAAACTATGCAATATAATAAGAAAAATCCTACGTAGTGCCGTAGAAAATATAACTCTAAATATACAGTTAAAACTTCAAGTGAATCGGTTGGAATTTGTTTGAGTTATGAGTCCGGCCGACTCGAAAAATGTAGTTTTAAAATAAACGCGTTTAAAGTTAGTAGAAAGTCACGACATGAATAATGTTTCAATACCTTTAATCTTAAAAAATCTTCGAATATCGAGCATTTAGAGATGTTTCACACCCACAATCTTATGGAATAATTTTACAGGTACGAAGGTACTTTTTTAACAAAAGAAAATCGATTTTTTGGGAAATCCTACAGTGGCCTAAGGCCTCAAGGAGAGAGATGTCTGAGAATAGAGAAATAAAGAATAAAGTTGATGTCCTGCCCGTTTCACACACACCTAGATGACAAAAAAATACCTATCGCAACCGCGAGTTGTTTCCGAGGGCAGTTCCCTCCCGCCATGCACAAATTCCGTGAACGAAAATGAGCTACCGTGCGAAACGAGAGGTACGGGATTCTACCTCAAGTTCGTCCGAAAGCTTGACGTTTTTTCCTTCCATTGTGCCGCATTTAATTAGCCGTAAATTAGTATATGAATGGTGGACAAAACGTGAATTTTCTCGCGATCTTTCCAGGCCAAGTTGGCGTACGCTGGAAAACTTGAGCAATTTTCTTCACGTTGGCGGAAAATTATTATAGCCCTCCTTCGGTCCCCCGTATAAACATACTCTTCTTTCGCGTTCCCGTTAACTTTTGCGGTAGGACGGGAATCCAACAAACTCCGGAAACCCACGCTTCGTATGCATAAGCGTGTATACATATATTTATATCTATAATATTTATATATTTATATATACATTAATATATATATATATATATATATATATATATATATATATATATATATATATATATATATATATATATATATATATATATATATATAAACGATAGAATACGGGCTTTTATCAGCCACGACGAAACGCCCATTTTATTTTATTTAAAATTTACGAACCCACGGTGGACGTTCGTTAACGTTCTTCCCCATTCGTTCTTCCTTTTCTTTCTCTCTCCCCCCTCCCCCGTCGTGTCCGCGCACTTCTGTGCTTTTTTGTACTTTCCCCATTTCTAGCAAATTTTTGGGCAGTGCATAACTTGCAGAAACGAGGTCAGTTGCCAGGATGGACATTGAGGAAAGAGCTGGGCAGAAGAATCGAACAAAATTTTGCGGTCGCACACTTTGCCTTTGGGTATTCATGAATGCATGCATGCTTTATCAACGACCATCACATGCGTCATACGGAGTGAACATCGTCGCGCGGTTTCTCTCCTCCTCCCCCTCTCTCGACCGCTGACTGTCCTCCTTTCATAAATATATATTTCCTTTCTTCGCATTTATATATCGATTGTTCATACAGGGAACCACGCCGGAGTCTCCGGACGCGGAGAAACGTACTTTTCTTTGTCTTCCCTTTTCCTCCTCCGCCCATAATGTCTGCGAGTCATCTGCTTTCGCGACCGCATAATATGCGCTTTCACGAGCGCCCGCCGCCGCCGCCAGCGCGCGGCACTATCTTAATATCATGGCATCTGCTCGCGAACGTCGATATACGCGACCACACTGCAAATATATATGCAGGTATCGGATAGTCCTTGGTGTCGGAAGGGTGGCGGGTTTAGGCACCTTCGTGCTTTGATACGTCTTTCCGACCTCCCAAGTGCACAAGTAGGTATATTTCCCGTTGATTTTTCACCGAGCCTAGCAGCAAAGCTTGGACGAAATCTAATTGGGTATGTGTCCAAAGCTTGACGTTCGTTGAGGCGAATGTTTTACTTCCGCGTAGAGGAGGCTTTTCTTGAGTTTTTTCGTTCGAAACGTCGAAATATGACGCTGGGGAGGAAATGGGTGTATGCGAGTGGCTCGATTTGTTTTAAGTGCAATCATTTATCAACGGATCTGCATAAACTTGGGGCCTAGAAAAAAGGTCGATTTTCAATATTTTTTTCTGGCGAGCGTGTTGGGGTGACCAGATTGGGAATTTACACGCGATTAATACATAGTTTGACCAAGTTCGATGTCTTTTTAATGACAAATATTGATAAATGATGATGTTATTATTGTTTAAACAGAGTGCTGTCCTTTTCTGCACAGCCAATCCGTGTTGGTAGTCCTGGCGGTCAGGGTAATCTGAAAAGAACAATAAAACATGTACTCTTAGTATAACAATAGAAATGTCGTATATATATATCGACAGGATAGTGTTTGACATTGTTTAGATTACGAAAATGGTAAAATGTAGAAAAATCAAGATTTTATACGAAAAAAACGACATTTAATTATCTGTTACCCACCACTGGATAAACACATCGAAAAATTATCCAGCCACAGGGTATAAAATGTTACAAATTATGGTATATCCCAATTTGAAGTGAATCTGCGCACTGTTTTATTAAACATAGTTTCGAGAAAAGAGCAAAAAAAACGTGAATCGGGGTAATTCGCCGTAGCCCAGTACGCGATATGACCCTCCATAAAAATTGTGTGAACTCGGTCAATTTTTTGAATTCGAAATTACGACTTAGTTGCGAATCGAAATTACGACCGTGAAATATAAAAGTGCGCAAAAAAATTGCGTTTACAAAAATGTCAGGCTACTGGAAATCCTTTAATTTTTTAAATGTCGGGCTGAGTTGTTGAAGACGAATAGTTTATCAAGGGCAGTGTATTTTAAATGAATGGAGCGAAAAATCAGTAAAATACTTCATATTTCAAGAAATGCAAAAATGCAATACTCAAGAAAGTTACATTCTTAAAAAAGATGTTAAAATAAGACCGAGGCAGAGACAGAGACAGAAAGAGAGCGGGAGAGAGAGAGAGAGAGAGAGAGAGAGAGAAAGAAAGAGAGAGAGTGCATTTGCACCTTGGTGTACCATGGGATGACATAATACAATAACCTGATACAGATCATACCATCCTATGAAATATACAATTACTTGTGCTAGGAATATAACTAAAATATAAACTAAATATGCTGACAGCTTAGGAATACTGACACTTTGGCACGTGATTTAATATTAGTAATAGACAATAGTTAAATATTAGTAATAACCAAAACTTATTATAGTGACGAAGATTTTTAATGTAACGAGAGAGAAGGAGAGAGAGTGAGAGGGAGAGGGAAAGAGAGAGAGAGAGAGAGAGAGAAGGTGTGCATGGGACGAGCTTGGCAGAGTCTCGTTAATCTCTGGGCCTCGAACCTTTCATGTATTACGATCTCATTGTTCTCTCCCTTCTCACCACTCTCTTGCTCTACCGCCATCCGCGTGATGCTGCACCGTAGCGACGGCATACACACGCGTATACACGTAGACTCACCTTTACTTTTCTTCCCCCCCGCTAAATTGCACCTTTCGCCGCGCATGCGTCGCGCATTTCCATTCGCATTCTCGCCTCGATATATCCCTAATGCAATATACGTACACTGCGTGTTCGCGTCTCCCGTGCGGTATACATTGCCTCCATGCTACATCGACGCATCCATCGGATCATCGTGCGCGTAACAAACAAAAAACCAAGAACCAAACAAACCCAAACAAAATAAGAAGAAAGATAAGGAGAGGTATGACGCGGCGTGCGGGCCGCATGGTTCGTGCCGATACATCACAATGGTCCGACGTGTATAATACGAAAATAAAATGCGTAAGGCGCGCACATAATGCATGCACGAGCCATAACGCGAAACAAGCCACATCCCTCATTCGTATGGTAGCCTATTATGTATCCCATTTACGCGCACACTCATACCTATAGGTACACGTCCATTTATCGTACAAGTTCTAAAATGCGGCATAAACTGCCCTTAAAAGGAATTCAAAGACCATACAGTCACATCGTATGTGCACTCGTCGGCGGTTGTATTTCCTGAAAACCGATTTGTTAGCCACGGGGTGAGAGATGATTCTTTCGACAATGTAATAACCGATGCGAGGGAAACCAGTACGTATTAGTAGTTGTTGTCGTCGAGGGATTCGCTAGTTTTCTCCTCACTCCTCTCCCTCTCTCTCTCTCTTTCTCTCTCTTCATCATCGTTGTCCATGTCACTGTAACTGGAGGGGCGAAAGAGGCGTTGGTGACGTTATTTAAAGTATATCGTGTATATATATATATATATATATATATAGGTACGCGGTCACCTATATGCACATATGTACACATCGCGGTGCATCTGTTCAGGATGAACGAGAGGAACAGGGCAGGTCAAAAAAAAGGAAAGAGCGACCGTGTGCCTCAAAAACTCGATCTGTGCAAGGGTGTAAGCACGCCGAGAAATAGTCGCGGGCGCGAGCGATACATGAATGCACTCTGCACATGTTATATATATATTCAGGAATAAATGGATGTACAGCGCATAGAGTGAATATTAGGGCACACGCTGCTTGCCAGAGAGAGATCTGGGCGTGTCAGACGTTGTCGTGTAACTGCATTGTGTCTCGGCGGGGACCAAGAGAGAAAGAGAAAGAGAGAGACAGAGACGCACCTGGGGAGTGAACGTGGTACCACGCCCCAACCCGACATGGGCCATGTAAGGGGTCTTCGCGTGGGGACCCGTGCCCTCGAGCTCGCGAGATATACGCGATGGTACCGCACACCAAAAAGTCTCCGCTGGGACCGATGCATTTACATACGTCTATGTGTTCGCAGCCATGTATATTTTTAGGTGATGCATGGATGTGTGTGTGTGTGTGTGTGTGTGTGTGTGTGTGTGAGAGAGAGAGAGAGAGAGAGAGAGAGAGAGAGAGAGAGAGAGAGAGAGAGAGAGTGGTTTTTCTAGATGCGACGGGCTGTATATGTCCCGTAGGCCGGGAAGGGATGAATGATAGGACTGAAAGGTCCGAATGATCGTCGGACCCGGGGCAGTAATGTTCGAATGACAAATACGAAATGGAATGAATTACGGGGTTCTTTCAGCAAAACATGTCAAAAATAGGACTTGCGGAGATAGGGGGAAGGGATGCAACTTTGATAGACGGTTGATGGGTTCTTCTTAATGGAGGATATTACATTGGCTGGTACTTGTCTTATCGACAAATTCGTTATTTGTTAACAGGTAAATACAAGGCGCAATTCAACAAGTGCGTTGAGATTTTTGCTGAGGTAATGACAGTAACGTGTTGCATTAAGAATCGGGTAAAATTGTTGAACAAAACGTACTGTGGATTGACATTTATGGACATTCGGTTGACGACATTTTTCATGTAATTGGTTAGATTGTATTGGCGCCATCTGATAATAGGAAATGCCATCGGATAATAGGAATAGAGATGTTAGAGTAGCCAAGTTCAAATTCCACAGGCGAAGTGGTGGAAAAAGTGTCTTTGAAAATATGAAAATTGCAGGCCCGAAATGTCAGCACCAGCGGCACTCCGATAACAAGCTACTGACCAATATAGTCATAGCCAGATCACCAAATTATATTGAGCGCGACACTCCGATCGACCAAAAAAAAGTAAAAATTGAAAAGGAGCAATGAAAGGACTAATTCATTTGTAAAAACAATCCTGAGAACGTTTTTCGTAAGGAAATTGCTGTAATACTTTGTTTAATTATACAATGCTTTGTATTATACATACGCAGTAATTTCCGGACTTTCAAAGAAATATCGCGGATATTCTGTGAAATTCTGAAATAAAATGGAGGACTCTTTTGAATTCTGGAGGAAATGGGTATGCCAACCGAAATATTTAGAACTTTGAAGATACGTTCGGGCTTACGAATAATTCTTGGAGAATTTTTTTGGAATTCCGAAACTCTTTGTGATCTTGTAAAAAATTCCCCGAAAATTGTATAACATTTGCTGAACCAGCTTCATAGGGTTGCTTTCAATTTTGGTGTCTCTCGGGTAGGTCTTAGTTTCGGTTTATTTTGAATTCCCGCCGAATTCAACGAAAAAAATTATTTTGAATTAAATAAAAAGAATTTCGTTGGATTCAGCACAAATTGAAAATAAACCATTTCAGGCCTGTCAAAGCTAAATTGGAAATCACAAAATCATTAAAAGCATTATTGGACATTAAAGTCATAAAAAAAATTCTAAACAAAATATGGTTAATTCGAAAATTATAGAAGGAAAAATGGACCCACGATGAGACTAAGCTTAAACATCATAGAATGGGTCACTCTAATTCAGAGAATTTTGCAAAAAAAAATAAAAAAAGGCGATCATCTTTTAAAAAAAAATAATTTTTACTTTAAAAGCAAAAAAAATTGCCATTGATAAAATTTTTTATTTTTTAACGAAAGTATGCTCCAAAATGAAACAAAAAAATAGTGACATTTGTCGATATGTCAATTAGTTCAGGAGTTATCAGCGTTTAAATGTTTCCAAAACTTCCAAAATCGACATTTTTTGGAAAATTATACCTCCTAAAAGAGAAGAGAGAAAATTCTAAAAATTGGTGTGGATATTCCCTTCATGGGGTACAACTTTCAAAAAAAATGAAGACAACAAAAAATGGTCGGGCTCCAAAGTTTTTATTCGACATTTTTTGCCGAAAGACGACTAGTTCTGTGACTGGGAAGCGAACTTGTGACCGGCTGTATCGGTATAGGTTTTCCGCAGTTTCCCTATACCCATGGCAGGTATGTCTTGGCGAATAAGATACAGAGGGGTAGTCAGCTGCGGCTGCAAGGTGGGGGGGCTACGAGGTAAGGCGAGAGTTGTGGCATGGATGAAGGGGGTGGGGATATGTGGAATGGGAGGTAAAAACGAACTTAAGGCGGTTTGTGGGGCCCGTAAAATGGGAAAGACCGTGTACGGCTGGAACAAACCAATAATATATGTAAAGTTTGAATTTTCGTTGAAAACGTATTAATAACATTTCCTATGCTCGTTACACTTAACATCACATCTATATTTATATTGCACAATTTCGACTAATATCGAGAACAAATCAAAGTTATTTTCCGGTGAAAACAACATACGCATATATGCAACATATCGGACGCGATATACACCAGCGTAGCATGAGTGAAACACTTATTTGTTGCCGATGTTATAAAGTACGGAGGTTGGAATCCTGTACTCTAACCGCCATAGTTATGACTTTCTGTAACAGCGCGGTTTCTAAAGTCTAGCATTTCCGGATTCCGACAGCCTACCGTTTGATGATGATCAGATGATGTGTTCATAGGTGAGTTTCGGCGATAAGAGCTTGGTGATAACCTATACACGAGCTAATGATCAAGAGGCGTCGATTACGAGTTTGCAAACCCCTTATGATCCTTCATCGCCTCGCGCCATCCATGTTCTATGGGCTTGAGAATGGCCCAGCCTAACTTACGTTACCTGTGGAACGAACAATCATGGTTGAACTTGAACTATGAAACCAGCACAGACTAGATCCGCGAGGCGTTCCCAATAACAATGGAGACACGTACAGACAAATGCGGATGGCAGTAGATGGCTGAATACGTGAGACAACATTGGCATACACGGATTCGCACAGTTACATCATGCCCGTGAGGACCATGGCGCTGATGACGCGAAGAATCGACCGGCATGTGTGCTGAAGGCAGTGCGTGGATCGAGCAAGACGACATAATGAAAGCCTCGCGGTTATTACGTGAGGTCTTATAGGTGGTACGCATTGTTCGGAAGACACGCCGGATGCGAGAAGCTCCGCAAGACCTCAAGGAAAAAGTAATGGCGCCTCGAACCGGTTGCGAACAGTCGAGTTAATACTCTCAAGAGTGGAGGGGACGAGTAGGTAAGAAAGAGCAAGGAACTCTTTCTTACCTACTCGTCCCCTCCTCTCTTGAGAGAAAGAGCGTTAAATGTGCATGAACGCCATATGTACAATAACAAAGAAGTGTATTAAAAAAAAACGCATTAACAAGAACTTCATTTCCAATATCAAAATACACGATGATTAACGCAATGCTGCCTCAAATGAAAATTAGCAAGGGATCTAGTCCATCAATGAATGTTTTCGTGACCGGTGCTTGTAAGACTACAATTATTTATTGACTCTTCGCCCATATATTTAGTCACGTGGTTATTTGCAAATTTATATTTTACATTTATAGTAATTGATGGCCCAACGTCTTTGGGGCCAGAATATAATTTTGTGAAAAGGGCTACGAGATTGATTCAATGGAACACTTACTTGGCCCACTCCTCTGTGCCTAGAATAATGGACCCCTTACTGGGCCCACATCTTTGGGCCCAGAATAATGGATACCTTACTGGGCCCACTTCTTTGGCCGTAGAATAATGGACCTCTCACTGGGCCCACGTCTTTGGGCCTAGAATAATTGACCCTTTACTGGGCCCACATTTTGAGCCCAGCATAATGGACGCCGTATCGGGCCCACTTTTCCTTCATTAGGCCCATAATCATTTTATAAAAAAGGCATACTAGATTGACTCTACGAAAAATGTGATTATGTTTGTCCATTCCGTTGGACAAACATAACCACATTTTCCCTGTGTCATTGCACAGCTGATCGCTCTTCTGAATGCACTCACCGTTTATCCCTAGTCGAATTGTGGGAGCGGTTAGAAATGGCCCAAACTGTTTTCTCGATGATCTCGGTACTGAGTATTCTCAGCTAGGTTACTCAGATAATATCGCTCTCATGTACACCTATTGTTACCCTTTCGCGGGTTCGTAACCAAACGATCGCGTAAACGGCTCACCTCGAAGATGAACGTATAGCATATGTGTATGTACGCGCATGTTGTACCCGTTTATATGCATACTCGACACGTGCAGCCCTCATACGCCTGGAGGCGGCCAGGGCGTACGCGATTCCGCCCCCAGGTGGGTCGGGGAGGTACCGGCACATTCTTCATTCCACGGACCCGACGGCATACATAAATACCAACGGCGTGACCTCGGACCAACTCGACTGATGATTCAAACCTGCGTGCGTGTACGTCGAAAGGTCTCATTGTGATACGGCGGAAGAAAAACCGAAGCGACGTCGGCGGGAATCGATCGAAAATGAGTGAAGAAGAAATTCAAATCGTAGTATGATGCAATCGCCGATTCGACATAGCCAAAGTGTAACTAGATTATCCCAATGCCAAATTTAATTATATTTGAAATGCAACTGGTTAGTTATTTTTGAGCAACGGAGAGAGGGTGGCTCCAAAAGGTAAGTAGGGTAGCACACACTGACAATAAAATTCTATTGATATTAACTAACCACGTATATTTGATGTTTTTAAAATTCGTCTAACGACAACTTTCACAGAATCTAAGTTTTTCTATTGCGTTCCATTATTCGAATTATTTACTTTAAACATATTTATTTATTTAAATCAAAATCTATTTTTTGTAGGGAATAGGGTATAGGGAAACTGCGGAAAACCTATACCAATACAGCCGATCCCGAGTTCGCTTCTCCGTTTCGGAGCTAGTCGTGTTTTGTCGAAAAATCAATCGCAGGCTACAGTCTTACGCACACGACATACACACGTACCGGTCCGTGTGCACGACATCCGTGTAGAACTGGAGCTACGTCACCCACGTATTTATTTTTCTCTGGAACTACGAGACAGTGATTCGAACCCGCGACCTCCCAATGTACTGATTTCAGAGGCAAGCACGCTAACCACTAGACCAGCACACCGGTTTCCACCAGCACATGAAAAACTATTTAATATCGTTCAATAACTAAATATTTTATGTGATCCTAATAAATCTGTGATTCGGTTTCATCTGTTCAAAAAACAAGTTCGTTCAATCCACTAAACGAATCTATTTGATTTTGTTTAAATTTTAAATTAAATAGAATTTTCGTAAAAGCAACCAGTTTACTATTTGATTGAACTAATGGTCTCTCTTCGTAGCAACACACATATCAAAGGGATGTAGGGGTGGAGAGGGTGGAGAGACAGGAATTATATATATATATATATATATATATATATATATATATATATAATTCCTCTCTAGAGAGTTTTATCGAATAACATGCTATCGATCTTTTAAGCATAACCTATATATATATATATATATATATATATATATATATATATATATATATATATATATATATATATATATATATATATATATATATATATATATATATATATAGGTTATGTTTGAAAAAAAGAGAGAGAGAAAAAGAGTTTTATGGAATAACATGCTATCGATTTTTCAAACATAACCTATATACATATAGGTTACATTTATGTAGTTTATATGTAGGTTATGGTTGAAAGATCGATAGCATGTTATTCGATAAAACTCTCTAGTTATCACAATAATATTAACTTATTGATATAGTTTATGTGACACAACAAATAATTATAGGAATTCATTTGGTCTCTCATGCCATATCTGTGACTAAGATATTACAAGCACTCGGTAGCATAGGGGCAGCGTGCGTAGCTATGAGTTGGTAGGTTCTAGATTTGATTCCATATAAGTAAATTATTTTCTTCGAAAAAAATAGTTTCAGAAGGCCAGCAAATGACGAATGACGATATAAAATCGTTGCGGCAAATCGCTCAATTAAGTATTTCATTTCATTTCGGACTTATGAAATACTTTATGCATATAGTGCACTTAAATGTACAGTGTATATTTTAAGCAAATCAAGATTTATATGAAGCAAATCTGTATTTATCCAATTTAAATATATTAAATATTTTAAAAGAATAGCTGAAACAAATTTAAAAAAATCTTCGAAACAAATAAGATCGTAGTAGGCCGTGAGACAAGGAAAAAACCTATTTGATTTACATAGATCCTATTCAAATTAAATAGTTTTGTACTGCAGTGTAGTCCCCAACCTTAGGTACACATAAAGTATACGCCTAGTTACTTTTTGAGGAACAGGAAAAGGGAGGTTCCAAAAAATAACTAGAATAGACCATACCAAAAAAGTGTCTCCCCAGTTACTTTTTAAGGAATTGGAGCGGTGAGTGTCTACAAAGTAACTAGAGTAACACAGTTTCCAAATTCGTTATATCCAAAAAATATCTCCATAGCTACTTTTTACGAATCAGGAAAGAGAGTCTCCAAACGGTAACTAGAGTAGTATCTTCCCCAAATTGATAAGATCAAAAAACTAACTAGGGAGTTAATTTTCTTGTATGATCAATTAAAAGAGAATATTGGACTGGGAAAAGGCGCAACTTCAATGGTGGACTAGCATGGCCCCCAAACCTATCATTTCCAAAAAAGAACCGCCTGTTATTTTCAGGAGCTTGGGGGGGGGCCTTCCTGAAAATCACTAGGGTATGATGAATTTGACGATCATACTACTGGCGCTTACGTACCATTTTAATAAATAGTGTAGTATTAATCCCCGAATTGGCCAATCGCAGAAACTAACCAGGTCGTTGTTTTTCCCCCAATCTCCAATTCGTGACTAGTTACTTTTTGGGGACTGCGGTATCCTACAAGGGGTAAAAAATAACCACGCATATGATGGATATATTTACTTTCGTCATTCAGCGCAAAAAACATTCAATGCTGTCACACGATGGGGTATACGGGACCGTGCGACGTCCACTGCATAACGATACAACGGGATTTGCTTGCCACCGGTCTCGCAATCGATGACTTTTTCGGATACCAGTTAAAACGCAGCCTGGATATTTGCTCCACACGTGTGAAATGACCGTCGCGTGTAGCGAACGGTGCACTCTCTCGCCGCACGATCGTTTTGCATCACTCGCACGCAAGTTTTTTGTTCAACAACGACGAGGATGACGACGACAAACCAGCACACCCGCTCGAACAATAAGACTAACTGTAATTTTCTGCGGGAAACACGTTCCTCTCTTTCCCTCCCTCGTCCTTTTGTCACTATATCGGGAGTAGCCTCGATGTGAGAACCGAGTGAGAAAGAACGCCGACCAACAGATGCAGAAACTCGCCTCGAGGCCTGGTTTTGACGTCGATACATAACTTCGAAAGTGTTTCTTTTTACTGCAATGCGTTTTGGCCCACATATGCCTGAAGCGATAATAACAAAGTCGAGGAGGGAAAGAATAGTGACCGTGCGTGTGTGCAACCGTTTCGCTTTTTTTTCTCGCGTCTTCTTTCTTCCCTTCCCCCCCGATCAATCAATTCCTCGTTTTTTTCTCATTTAGCTCCTACACGCGAGAAGTTCCTTGCACTCTTCAAACATATCGTTTTTCATTCCTCCTTGTACTTGCATACCGGGTACAACTCGCCTACAGTTCTTGCCCCAAAAAATCGGATATCTCATGTACCTATATGAAAAGAGACGGAGCGAAAAACCTTATCGGCACGCATACCAGGACATCCGTCCTTGACCTCGCAAACTGCCTACTGCAGAAGGATTTATTTCCGCAGTGAGACCAAAATGGCTGAACTTCCGGAGACCGTATAGTCCGAACACTTTCTGAGCTATGTCCCAATAACAACATGCGTTCAAGTGATGACCTGCTTAACCGATCCTGAATCCGATAATGGACGACAAATATTGGCAGATGCTTGATCGAACATAAGCGCCATTACCATCACTGGCCGACTAATACGCAGCCCCAATATAGCTCTCCCATTTTCACGCTCTTAGATCGCACCCTCTTGCCGCACTACATATGCGTAAATCACCGCAATAGCGTGTATAGGGGGGAAAATAAGAGGCTCACGGTACGAATTGTGGCGAACAATACCAAAGCGGTACATGAACGTCAGTGGTTTCATCCAAGCCTTGGAGAAAGAGAGACCGACAGTGCAGTCTCAGGTAACAATATGTCTCCTGCGGAGAACGACAAAAGGAATGTATAAATCACAGCAACGATGACGACAGCGAAGACGAGAATCTCTTGGAAGCGTGGCAACAATGATTTGATACATGTAAGGGATTCGTACATCCGTACCCACAGATACACACACACGCACACACACACATATATATATAAAGTGCAAAGATGGAGCAAGAGATCGAACAAGCGATGAATACACAGAGCAAGGATGGAGTAAGCGAAAACAGAAAACTTAGTCCTTTGCGAGATCGTCCTCGTCGGTATTCCACAGGATAGTGAAGAGAGAGAGGCGCGACCACAATGTGGTACGATGACAAATGACTCGGGAAGTCTTCCTCAAATCCTCCCTGACACACACACATACACGCACACACACCTTCACACAGTCACGTACCTACACTCATCTACACAAACTCACTGACATACACTCATCTACACACGCACGCACATGCATACATTGTATATTTCTTTACTATCCTTTCTTCATTTTTCGATCCTTCGTCTACTGGCTTCCGGAACTTTATGTCCCTGGAACTCGATAGTCAGTGTGGCACGGGGCAAACGCATTTTGCTCTAGCCTCAAACGATCAAAACGGTCTACGAGAAAAGCCAAGAGATTTAGTTGTGCAGGGCCTCAGATCAGTTTCAAAAAGTCGTTTTTCTATGGCCGTGCTTGAATGTACATGTGTGTAAGTTCGAGGCCAGCGTACCAATGCTTCGTGGGTTGTAAAGAGCCCGTGAAAATTTATGACCAACCCTGACAATTCGAGCGAGTTCTTTTTTTCTCGCTTTGCTATACATCGACCCCCCCTCCCCCCGGCCCCGGGATACGAGCGTTTATAGGGTATCGTGAGAGGGTGAGAAATTCTTGTGCAAAGATGTGTGTGTCACGAATCAAAAGGAGGGACATGGCTGACACGATACAGAGTGAGCAGCCTCGTTAATTGCCACCGAAGCAATGTATGTACAAGACGCAAAGGCGTAATGCAACATGCTGAGAAAATATAATTCTTCGTAATGTCGTCGAAGATACGCTTCTTGATATACGCGACCAGGCAGCGTTAGCGGAGCAACGAGAGGGGAAAAGATTTTGTTCGAAAGAGAATTACGAGTTGACGCGAGGGCGATAAAGTCTGGTAACAGACGTGCGCGGGTGAGAAATCCGAAGACTCTCTTAAAACGCCTTCGTATACGTATATTATCGAGGCGCACGCGGGAGAAGTCAGTTTTGCAAACGCAAAAGTACGTTGAAATTTTTGTCGACGGGTTAGTTTGTTTTATGACGAGAAAAAAGCCTCGCCTTTTACTCTTTGAAGGGAAGACGTTTACTGGATACTCCGATGGAGCCGTGAAAAAAAATCATCCTCTGCCCGTATTCCATTTTCTCTCTTTCTCTTATCTATTCGCAGTTTACGACCCCTTTAAAAAAATCACCTTAAAACAGAATTGAAGGATGCTTCCCAGACTTCAGCTGGAGCGTTCAATCTTTACAGCCCAGATGAAAAAAATTCAACCAATATCTTAGGTGGTCGAACAAGCAGTCGTCAGGGTCCTAGTGATCGTCATGTTTACACGTTAAATAAGTATTTTAAGGTAAGAATCAGCCGTTCATATAGATTTCTCATATGTTAACGTCCAGAGGTTTTCACTATGTTGTGTTACATTGTCACATTCGTGAGTATACACGAATAATCAAATCAAGGATATTCAGTTACAGCGTCTGTCTGTAATTTCAGCCAAATCCTTCATTGGAGGGCTAAAGTGAACCATGTCACATTTTGGGTGATTTTAAAATACCAGGGGACTTACGTGAGGTAAATTTGTCTTCTAGTAAGTTGTCTATAGTTATATTATAAAACTTCGGCACGGTCGTTGATAACTGGGACAAAGTTGGCAAAAAGAATCTTATGATCCGAGTATTAATGTAGAGAAAATCAGAAAAGAAATATCGGGTCCGTAATTAGCATTGTTTGAAGAATCCATGAATCAGTAATTGTCATACACATATTCGCGATATAGTATAAAGATATACATGATATTAAAGTTTGCATCATTGGACCGCAACAAAAGTTCGGTACACCATTTTTTTGCAACTTTAGGCCTCCATAAGCACTTAAAATTTCTTCTGTATCGTCTTCAGACATCTTCAACCTAAATATGCACGGAAATTTTTCGGGTGATAATAAAAATGAGGCATTACGAAATGCTTAATAATTTTTCGTTGCCTGCCAACGATGCAAACTTCAACATCGTAGATAGGCGTAGGTATAAAAGAACGTTGTCGCTTACTGGGTCGTGGCCATGTCGATAACTGGGTACGTCTCGAACACAGCTGAACACCCCTGGATCGAAAAAAAATGTTAATCGTTTACGTTAATCATTTAAGCAGTTATATATAATTATTGAAAATGAATAAAAACTATAATTGCGACATAACAGCCATAACTATTTTGATCTTTACAACTAATAAACATGTATGTAAGAGTAACTAATGTCTTACCTCTCGTAAACGTAAACGTTTGCGCAAACCTTACGTAAACGGTCTGTCCAACTAATGAATAAAAAGCAAAAAGTTTGTGACCGAGTGACTAAAAATTATTTTGCAGTCCCATATGCAAACACAGTCGAATCAGCAGGGACCTATGTACCTTTGCATAGTTAGCTATAGCAGTTTGAACACATGCGACGACATCAGGCACGAGAATTTCACGATGTTCTCCTTCGGAATTAAGAACTAATTAAACATCAAAATGACTTCTACTGACATTGCAAGATGAGCTATATAAATTACTAAAGTCGAGCGACCTACTAAAGCGAATGATTACAGGGCTACCTACCTAATGCAAGTTTCTTTTCATAAGCATAAGCGACGTAACTCTTTGCCATTACAAAAGTGTCAACTGTCGTCGAAACTAAAGGCGTTTTCAGTTCGATTGCACGGTGCCTATGTACGAACGCAAAGAAACAACGAGTCCAGGGTAAGAATGGAAAAAAATACTCGACGCAGCAAGCCCAGCGTGTAATATCAATTTAGACCGCACGTCAGCTTTGTAGACGGAGGGAGGTTTTCACGGACAGTCTCAGTGGTGGACGGGAGATGAACGGCCGACGAGGTCACGTGTCAAATCCCATTACTCGAGTATTTCTTCGGATAAAACGAAGAATTTTTAGCTGCGACTGACTCTCGCTCTATCTTTCTCTCCAGTGGCTACATTTATGGCATTCGATGTCTTTTCTCGTCGCGAGAGATCGAGAGAACCGTCGCACGCGACGCTCTGAGAGCTATGCGCGAGCTTCGTCGCGGCTCGAAAAGAGACATGCCGAAGAAGACGTGTGTTGCATGCTAAAAAGGACTATACGAGGAGAGACTGAAGGGAACAACTCCGACGAAGGGGAGTGAGTAACAGCACTCTTTGCAGAGAGTCAGAGCATGTGCTTTGGGCGGTAACGAACGGGAAAGAGATATACTGCCGCGTCCGAGTATTTACGGCATATCCGCACTTCCATACCACACTTCGTTCTCTATATGCACAACGAGTGTGGAATTCACCGACGCGACAACTCCGAATAATTGTTTCTGGAAGTGTGAATTGCTCCCTTAATAACTCGGAAGATTCGTTTCATTTTTATTTATCGTACCCTCTGGAGACCTGAATTTTTTTTAAAACATTTTGCGATGTCTCGATTCCTTTCTTCGATATCTATTGCATTTCGCGTCTCTTCCTCGAGATCAACTGTCTAGTACCCCCATTTCCTACCGATGTCGCCACAATTTTATATACTAAAACTGAAAAAACAAAACAAGGCTAGCGTCCCTAGATACGTCCTCTGAATTGTCATTCGTTCGCTTTGTGCCCATGAACCACATCGTGTTTATCGAGGAAAAAATGTTCAAAAAGAAAAATGTCTCGTAAAAGGACCAGAGGTGAGTGTTCGGATAACGATTATTCTTCGGACGATTCCCAAAGCAAGGACATTCAACGGACCAGTATTGAGGAGAGATTAAAGAGGCTAGAGGAGAAATGCAAAAAAAAAAGTACAAGAAAAATAAGCGTCGACACTGAAGACGCAGTATCGACTGAGCAACATCCCCGTTTTGGGAAGATCGCCGCTATAGTAAGTTTATATTCCTTCAACAAGATTTTTTCAGATTACACCCTTCGAAACGGTATTTACGATGACGCGATAGAATTTGCTGCCGAAATGACAGGCTCTGACCTGTATGCGGGCTATGTGCGCTATACTCGAAGCGTTTTCTAACAACCAAATAATCGTTGCTACGCTATCGCAAGAAAATTCACAGGCACTAACCTGTGCCGTGCAGACCAATGCCTCGCTCAAAGAATTGTACAAAGGGCTCTAACCCTGTTGGAATACAATACCACTGGCTCAATTGACGTTAATAAGATTAACTTATTAATGCCAATCCGTGTTAACAGCTTCGAGAAAGAAGAGTCGATCAATGGAAAGACAACCGAGCCAGGATAAACATAGGAACGTGCCTGCCGAGAGGATACATCAGGAAAAAGACCCAAAGACAGTACCAGAATCTTCGACGATTTTGCCTGAGCACACGCCAGATTTTGTGCTCACGGAAGATACGCTGAGCCCAACGGTTTTGAATTTGATTGGAAAACGCGTATGTGAGTAAAGAGTTCTTGCGCCTGCAGTACATAATAATCGCAAAACATTGAAAGGGAATAATACAGCAAGGATTGCCTGACGAAGAGAGAGAGACCTTGATAAAAAAATATCCACCGCCTAACAACTGTACTCTCATTGACCCACCGAAATTAAATGAAGAAGTGAAAATTGCCATGCAGGAGACGGTCGTGAAGAGGGACGAGCGTATAAGGAAAAAGCAGGAGAAAATCACTGCGTGTGTGGCTGCAACTGGAAATGCCATGTCTCTCATTCTGAAGGAAGACAAATCTGAGTTTTACCCCTGTCTGGGGTATCTCGGTGACTTGAGCAGTCTGCTGACAGATCTACTGCATGACGAATCCACGATTAGACGAAATCTTGTTATTTCCGATATAAACGTGATCCTAAGGGACACGCTCGCTGCTACGAGGTGCGATGGTTTTTTCTTTTGAAAGAATTTGGACGCAGTTCTCAAGTCAGCAAATCGATCGAGAATACCTCCAAGGATCTAAGGGCAGTACCAAAGCTTGTGTAAAATACGAAGCCGTCAAAAAACTTCAGACCCCCGCCCCGTCAATATCAAAGCAAGGAATATTCCGGGACGTCGGGTGGGCCGAGATAGCTTTATCCAACACGCCAGAAAATGCAACAAAGCACAAGTTTCGACAGAGAAAGGACCAGGAGCCCTCGAGACGGCGCTATTAGAACCAATAGGAAAAATACACTGTAAAAAATTTCTGTATAAAAATTAATACACAAGAGTAGGAAGTTTTTATGCGGATACCGCTTATGAAATTTCAGATACGACTTTGAAAATCCAAAACAAGTTATTTGAAAAATGAAAGTGTAGCTCCTTAATATTAATATACTTGTGCGTTTGAAAAATAATGCACGTGTAAAGAAATAATGACATTCAAGTATATTGAAATCAAGAACCATTTGCTGATATCAATATACGAGTGTATATTAAATTCAAGAACTATTTGCTAATATCAGCATACGGATGTGTATTAATTTCACAGAACCAAAGTATTACCTTTAATGTACACTGTAAAAAGCTTCTGTATAAAAATTAATACACAAGTGTATGATGTTTTTATGCGGCCGGCGTTTATGAAATTTCAGATAATATTTTGAAAATCCAAAGCAGGTTATTTTAAAAATAAAAGTGTAGCCCCGTAATATTAATATACTAGTGCGTTTGAAAAATAATGCACGTGTAAAAAAATGTTCACATCCATGTATATTAAATTCAAGAACCATTTGCTAATATCAACATACGGGTGTGTATTAAAATTACTGATCCTAAGTATTAAGTTTATTTCAGAAATTGATAATTAAGCCCACTGAAAATGTGACTCGTATTTATCCTCCTCGACGGGAGCTAGAGATAAAAAAGGTGGTTTTTGTGAAATTTCTTCCTTCAACACCTGGCGGTGTAAAAAGGGAAAAATAATTTCCTTCGGGAAAAGCGAGTTCAAGAACTGCGACTCTGGCGTGGATATGGAGAGGTAACGAATTTGTGACACTCTCCGACGCGTGCACGAGTTGCAAACGCGTCTGTTTTGCTCAGGACGATCGTAGCCGGTGGTCGGGTTATATGCCCGACCGAAGCTGCGAGTGGCTATGGGAAAGTGCGGAACAAGGCGCCGTCCCTCGGGCGCTACGCGAACTACGCGCGACCATCGGTCGTCGCGAGCGGCCGAGGTGGGTTGAGCGCGTTTTGTATTTGCAATACTCTGTTTTTTATATTTGAATTAATATACAAATGTTGTAATCTTTAATTTAAGGCACGGGTTGATGCAATACATTTTCCATAAATTTGCAAACTTTTCTTCGAAATTCCATGTTGCATCTATTAAATTCTATATCCACGTTAGAATTTCATGTTCTCGTTTTAAATTTACGGTACAAGTGTCTTAAATTCAATTTCATTTACTGAGTTCGTAAAATTCAATTATTTTGTCCCTTAAATGTAGTGTAAATTTAATATAATTTTCACGTTGTTTCATGTGATTTTCATTAGCGTTTATGAATTCTTTTTTCAATTCCAGTTTCGCACTTTTAAATAAATCTGTTGTGATCATGCATTGTACGTATCGTAAAATTCAGTTTCACATATATTATATTTTTCAGGCAGCTGTATAAAAATTTCAAACTTGTTTTGTATTTTCAATGCTCTGTTTTTTATAGTTGATTTATCATACATCTGTGGTAATTTTCTATTAAAGACACGGTTTAATGCAATACATTTTCCACAAATTTACAAACTTGTCTTTGAAATTCCATGTTCCATCTATTAAATTCTATATCCGCGTTAGAATTTCATGTTCCAAATTTAATTTCATCTACTGAGTTCGTAAACTTCAATTCTTTTGTATCTTAAATGTATTGTAAATTTCATATCTTTTTTTACAGTGTAGCTGGGAGACTTCGTTTTTTCAAATATGAGTGGAAAGAGATTACGAATGATACCACCATTTTGTCTGGATAACTGGGTACAAAATTCCGTTCGTAAGTCAGATCACTCAAAATAGAGCCCCTACGCAACCAAAATGGACAAAGGAGGAAAGTATTCGGATTTTCACTATCATTCATGAACTACAAGCAAAGGTAGTTATTCAGGGCTGTCAACCGTCGAAAGACCAGTTCGTATCGAGTATATTTCTTGTTCCTAAGCCGGATGGATCTAGCCGTTTCATCTTAAACCTTAAGGAACTTAACAAATTTGTTCATGTTAAACATTTTAAGCTTGAAAATGGAAGAACGGCTGCAAAGCTAATAAGTCCTGGAAGTTTTCTGGCGACCCTTAACTTAAAGGACGCATATTATCTTGTCCCAATTCACGAGTCTCATAGGAAATATTTACGTTTTCGATTAAAAAATCAGTATTACGAATTCACGTGTTTGCCATTCGGACTGACCACAACTCCGTATGTGTTTACCAAGATTCTGAAACCTGTCGCAACGTACCTAAGGGGTCGTCCATTAATCACATGAGGTTCTTGGGTACCCCCTTCCCCGGCTGTAACATCGCGTGTATTTTTTGTTACGAAATGTCAGCTACAAGCTATAAAGAGTACGGTATTCAATTGTGAAAAAACGAAGTGATTTATATTTTCAGTATATTAAAATGGCATTGTCCGCGCAGTTGCAAAAAAAAATATACGTGATATGTCACAACATCCCCCCCCCCCCCCCAGTGTAATCAATTGTGATGTTATCCAACCCCCCCCCCCCCCCATTTGAGTCTCACGCGATCAATGGACGACTCCTAAAGAAGCTCGGCTGCCTTTCCGTCATGTACATTGATGTCATCTTTTTAGTCGAAAGCTCGCACGACCAGTGTAGTAATAATCTCGTTGTGACCAGATTTTCTTTAGAACGACTAGGATTTGTTTTTAACCAGCTTAAAAGTCGAACTACTTCTTCGAAAAGATGTACCTTTCTGGGTTTTATTTATAACTCCGCGCAGATGATGATAGAATTGCCTGAGACAAAGAAGATCTCTTTAAGATCTCAGATAGACAAATTCAAGTTTCACCGGGATTATAGAATTAGAAATTTTGCTAAACGCGTTGGTACGCTTGTATCTTATTGCCCTGCTGTCAATTACGGAATCGCATACACAAAAGCATGCGAAATACTAAAATATTTAGCTCTTAGAAGAAACAATGATAATTACGAGAGTAGATTAAACATAAATGAAGAGGTATCGAGAGAACTTGTATGGTGGAGAATGGTGGGCCTAAAATCTAAAAATCCCATTAGAACTTTCTTTTTTGACATGGAAATTTTCTCAGACGCATTGCCTTCGGGCTAGGGAGTGTTTTGCAAGAGCTCAAATGAAAAAGCACACGGTCACTGGTCCGAAGAGGAGCGACTTTCTCATATAAATTTTTTGGAGTTAAAGGCAGCGTTTTTGGCCTAAAATGCTTCGCTCACGATCTAAAAGATATTCAAATTTTGTTGCGTATCGACAACACAACGGCAATTTCATAAATAAATAGAATGAGCGGTGTCCAGTTCAAAAATCTAAATGAGTTATCTCAAGAAATTTGGAGATGGTGTGAGGTCAGAAATATTTGACGTTTCTCATCTTATATCCCTTCACAGATGAATTTACAAGCAGATGCGGAATCACGGAAATTAAAATCAAACACAGAATTTGAATTGTCGAATGCAGGATTCGAAAAAATAATGAATAATTTCGGAACACCACAGATCGATCTTTTTGCTAGTCGAGAAAATGCGAAATGCGATACTTATTTCTCCTGGCTTAGAGATCCAGAGGCTCTTGCGGTTGATGCGTTCACGGTATCGTGGAAATCGTATTTTTTACGCTTTTCCGCCTTTTTCGGTGATCCTAAGAGTTTTGCAAAAAATTAAATATGAGAAAGCACAAGGTATCGTTGTGGTGCCAGAGTGGCCATTTCAGCCTTGGTACCCTGTTTTTCAATCCATGCTAAGCTCGGTACCGCTTCGTTCTGAGGCTGATATGTTTCTTATTTGCTCTGATAGGGAAGCAGCGGAGTTCTGGAAGAACGTTGCCCTGGTGGTCGGAATCGTGTCCGCAGGGCATACGAATTAAAAGGCGTACCAGAAAAATCAGCGGATCTCATGTTAGTGTCATTAACAGAATCGTCGTGGAAACAATATGAATCCGCAATAAGAAAGTGGTGGAAATTTTGTGTAAGAAAAGTGATAAGCCCATCTACAAGTTCGGTGCCTGCAGTGTTATCCTTCCTGACAGAATCCTTTGAAGAGGGCGCAGCTCATGGTGCACTAAACACCTATAGATCGGCTGTGTCACTGTTAGTCGGACCAAACATAGCTCAGGATTTCAGAATGGAAAGATTTTTTAAGGCACTGGCCAATCTAAGGCCATCAAAACCGAAGTATAATTCTACGTGGGACCGAAAGATTGTATTAGATTACATAAATACGCTACCCCAAAATGAGGAATTACCCATCAAAGAATTATCTATAAAACTTATCGTTCTATTAGAACTTATCACAGGGCATAGAATGCAGACGTTTTCTCTCATACAGGTCGAAAACATAAAAAGATATGAGAATATGATAGAGATTAAAAAACCTGATCGGATTAAGACAACAGGAAAAAAACAGAAACCAACCGACATTGATATTGCCCTTTTATAAGGGAAATATTAAGATTTGCGCAGCGTCTGGTCGAGAAAGCTACATAAACAGAACCCAAAAGTCTCGAAGTCCTTTGCGTTCTCTTTTTATTTCATACAAAAGTCCTGTTAAGACGGGCACACCTCAATCCTTGAGTAGATGGTTAAAGGACATGTTAAAAAAGAGCGGTATGGAGACAGGCACATTCACTGCTCATTCAACGAGACACGCATCTACTTCTGCAGCCAAAAGAGAAGGACTCAATATTAAAACACTTAGAAAGACCGCAGGCTGGATGGAAAATTCACAAACATTCTCTAGATTTTATGATTTGCTGTTAACAATTCCTAGAGACTCTTTTGCAAAAGCGATTTTAAATAGTTAAGATGTGCTGTCCCCTCAGAACGTTCTACTAACTATTTTCATGTATCGGATAAGTAAAAAAAATTAAGCGAACTTACCAAGTGAAGTTTTATGATAATTGTATGAAGCGCCTCTTCCGAGATGATCAACCCCGCCCTGAGAGTTGCCCTAGCTCGAGGTGGCAACCTCGAGACCCAGTGACAATTGCTACGGCGAAGCTTTAAAGAATGACGATTCAGAGGACGTATCTAGGGACGCTTGCCCTGTTTTGTTTTTTAGTTATAGTATATAAAATTGTGGCAACATCGGTAGGAAGTGGGGGTACTACACAGCTGATCATCTCGGAAGAGGTCCTTCATACAATTATGATAGACCTCTTGGTAAGTTCGTTTAATCATATATTTTTTTACTAAAAAAGTGACGTGGATCGTTTGACACGTGACGTGAGGATGATTTTCACGTGAAAAATGATTATGCAGGGTAAAAACTGACACTTGGCATTTTTTTACTCCTTGTTCGGGAAAAAGTGCACGACGTTGTATCCAATTATCCTTTTGTTATGTACACTTATCGTTTATAACGTTTGGTCCTGTCGGTTAAGTTGGATAAGGAGAGAATATTCTTACTGGTGTATTAAATACAAATGTATGGAAGGGACAAATGTAGGGTGTGAAGAGGTCGAGGACCGACCCTGTGCCACCTCATTCCACTTGATCGAGTCAGGAACTCGAGAAAAGGACAAACGTGAGGATATGGTGTACACAGTCAAAAATTACCGCAGCTCATTCGTATTCAACCGAATAACAAATGTCATGAGACTTTAAGAGATTTGACTTTCTATTACGAAGCTTGCGTCGTTGAAATGCAATGAATTTTTTTATTTTGCTCAAATTTCTGGTTGCAGATTTCAGCTACGAACATTATTTAATCATTCTGCAAGCTTCTTGTTAGTTTTAGAAATAATGTATTATCTTTACATATAATCATATTAATAATAATAATATGATTATAATGCAAATCAATTGCAGTTATAATAATTAAGTTAAAGTAATAATATAACAATAAAAGAAGAAATAAAAATATCAAAGACAACTTTCGTTGAATTCTAACGATGAAAACTTCCATCAAATAGTAATTCTAGCTCACTTTTGTCCAAACTCAAAAGTGTACATTTAGTACGATAATAGAACTTTCGTGTAACCAAATATTATTTCGAAATTTTGATCATTACGAAAATGACAGGCTGAAGAAAAAACAGTTCAATTTTTTACCAAAAAAACATCTTTAAGCATTTATAATTAACAAATAAAAGACTCGTTCGCTCATAAGATAGTAAACATTATGAACTATGCTCAGCCCGAGTGTAAAGTGAATGGATAGATTTTGAGATACGACTTACAACGTTTTATAAAATGAAGTTTCGAGTAAAATGCAAAAAAAAAAGGATCAATCGCTGCGGGAGGTTCACCGTAGCGCCGTGGGTCATCTGCCCCTCCATCAACACCGTCATACACCGGTCAATGTCTGAAATTTTAACAAAAGCTTTGTTGCAAATTGCAATTAAGATTTTAGGCTTTAAAGATATACAATAAAGGGATCGTACTTTTGAAATTTCACGCTCGTGGAGACGCCTTAAGACATTGTTTTCTTACCACGTGGAATTACGTTCGCGGAAAACATTTTTTTACGTGATCCATAAACAGTGTGTTGAAATACAACGGTACTAAACGGTCAGAAAAATACAAATATCCTAATGCATCTTTTTCGCCGCGTGCCCGTGTGGTGAAATTGTTCCAGTTGTACAGAAACCTGTGGTTTTTACACCAGGAGTAAAGCGCAGCCCTACATTTATCAACGTAGCAGACCTGCTGCTGCGGCTGCAAGCTTCGAGATGTGCAATTAGTTCTTGCCAGGCAGAAGCAACCCACGGAATAATATAAGATTATCCACGTACCACTCGGTGTTCATTACTTCCTACCACGCTCCATATGATCGTGTTCCCGGGTATGTTCTGACTAATATATTGGCATCTCGTTAACCTGACATTTGGACAGAGGCGAGAAGTAACGAGGCCCTGAATATATAGGACATTGAATAGGTTCTCGCTTTTTTCCAACGGATGACGTTACCAGAACTGCGTGCGTGTAGTTTGGAATGGTAATGCATCTATAAAGAAGTACTATAAGCGAACTTGAAATTCAGTGTATGTTATTTCGCCAAAGTGGAAACAGCCTTTTTTTAAATAGTGTTAAAGATGTCAAATTTTGTGTCAAAACGAGTATTTGCGTGGGATTTTACCGCGCTACTTTAATAAGAAAAAAACTGCAGTGGAAGCGCACAAAATCCTTGTTGAGATTTACGGCGACCATTCTCCGTAGGAAGCAACATGTGGGGATTGGTTTAGACGCTTCAGAAATAATGATTATATGTTGAATATAATGATTATGTGTTGAAGGTTGAAGTGATTATATGCAAATAATTATTAATGTATTGAATTGGAGATATAACCTCATGAACACTCATGTCAGACGCTAGCTGAACTTGTAGAATCATTAGGAGTTGATCACACAACAGTTTTAAAACGTTTGAATACACTAGGACTGATTTTAAAAAAGAAAGCATTAATATTCACGAAAAAACAGCGAGGACTTATACAACATCCCTACGGGTTTATCCAGCTGTCCCAGAATCTATGGAATTTTAGGGATTCACTGAAGTTACCAATTATATCTTCAGCGAGATCCATGATCGATCCTCTCGAACAATAGGATCGGTACCAGGCACTATGTACTAGGCTGCGGAAAATGGATGAAAATAGTGCGAGGTGGGTGCAGTGAGACCGGCGAACAAAATCGTTATCGTGAAAGCGGGAATTAGGTGGTGTCGCGTAACCCGTGCGCACAGTGGCAAGATTTCCGGTATACGCCGCGGAAAAACGCGTCCGGCATTGCAAATTGGCTGTTGCTCGATGCACCATAAAAGTCCGTACCTGCATAGGAGTGCGAAGAGGGTTGATGCGCGCGCGAGGTGAAGAGGAAGCGAAGCCGAGGCGAAGGTATAACATGGCGTCAAAAGGTTTGCAGAGAAAGAGGAGAGAAAAAGGCCGAGCAGGCAATAAAGGACACCTGAGAGGCCAGAGAGCGGGGCAATTAGTATCGGATGTCGATAGACCGGGAGCGCAGAGGAAGAGGGAGAAAGTACCTTCCTCTCTGTCTCTTTCCTCTCCCATGAAGGGTGAGGCGAAACGGCAATGCGCAAGATAGCCCAAACCTTCTCAATCTCCGTATTCAACTCCCAGCAGGGTGCAACCTGCAGCAAGAGACTCAAAGAGATCCAAAGAGCGGTCTCGCTTTCTCCTAACAAGCAAAAAGGGATCAGCGTTCATTCATCCTTGCTCCCTGTGTGAACTCACAAAACACTAATGGCTCGTGTTTTGTATTTTGTCTATCTTCCTCTCCGTTTGCTTTGAAATTTTACGGGGCTTCTACGCCGCATCATTCACCTGATGCATGACATACATGAGATTCCACATGCAATCCAGGGAGTTCTTTGATTCATGGGAAACGGTGATGACTAGTGCGATCTCGTGTACCTGCTGCTCGAGTGTGCCAGAGTAGCAGACCGTAGTGGTCTATTGGTATGCCCTGCAGTCGTCTCCCATTTCAATTGGCCTGAGCCAACACTCGGATGGGCGACTACTTAGCCGCGTTACAGCGTACTCCCTGACTAGCGAGCAGAAATCCGATAGTAAAACAATCACAGGGACCCACCCATGAATCGGTGTGGGTTTTACGCAATTTCCCTGTGCCCTTGAGCAAACGCGGAAACGCGGAACAATGGAAAAGGTCGGCCCAGTAATCGTCAGGGTCCTAGTGATCCATGTTTACACGTTAAATAAGTATTTTAAGATAAGAATTGATCGTTCATGCAGATTTGTGACATATTGGCGTCCAGGCGGTATTTAATATGTTGTATGACATTGTCACACTCGTAAGTACACGCATTCAACAATAATTAAATCAAATGCAGGGTGTTAGAAAGGTCGATGCAAAACCTTAGAGGGGTGATAGGTCACATCGTTTGGAACAAATCTAACCGAGGTTACCGTAGTCCGAAGTCTAAGGATTTCGAGTTATCATGGTAAGTATGATTTTTGGAAAATTTCCCGAAATTAGGTACTAACTCGTTTACTTCTTATGTTAATGCTTTTTTTAAAAATAGTATTAACATCAGAGGTATTTTAATTATTTTTCAAGTTTTTAATAATTCAATACGTCCCATTTAGTTACTTGTGTGAATACAAATGATTGTATTGGTGTTTGTCGACTGAATACACATTAAGCTAAGAAACAAATAAGTTTTTCGGTACCAATTATTGTTTGTTTGAACATGATCATTTTTTTAAATTGATTTAGTTTTTAAATTAATAAAGTTGCATGTAGAGAAATTCATGTCAAACTGGTTATCAAATGTTTTAATGAAAAGCAAAAAGATTGTGCCTGAGTGACTAAGAATTATTCTGCAGTCCCATATGCAGACACAATCGAGTCAACAAAAGCCTATAAACCTTTCCATAAATAGTTAAAGCAGTTTGAACGCATGTGACGATTAGTGGAACGTTTACATGGCGATTACTAGACCAACTGTCGTTGCCTTACGATGACCTGTAAGTATCTAGTATGACCCGATAGCGTCTTATAACTTTTACGAAACATTTTTCTGACAACTGTACCAGGTACGAGAATTTCAGAACGACGTTCTTCTTCATAATAAAAAAAACCCATTAAGGATGACTTACAACAACACCTACTCACTTTCCAAGTCGACCTACGTAAATTTGCAATTTTGAGCGATTCGCTTGAGCCGACGATTATTGGGCCAATTGCGTTATCCGGTTGCTTAATTGTAGTGAAAAGCACATCTAGAAGATAACAAAAGGCAATGTGAAGAATCAAGACCATTCCGTAATGAGGTACATACGAAACCAAGCAAACCCGAACAATAGCAAAGGGAACCACTGGTAACGATGTACATACGTGCTTGCTCTAGTCTTTTATATATATTTTATCGCGTACTCAGTCATTCTATATACTTGATGGAGAATTCACTTCAGATTACGTATTATATTATAGACTGGAGAATATATGCATGAAGGCGTTTTTTTTCTACGTCAATTCTTTGATATAAATATACTTAAGTGCGGAATTGATCGGTATGGCAATTCAATGTGTCTGATGTCAATGTGATTCCGATACGGTACCCGATAACCTGTACATAGCGGAAAATCAAGCATAATTCGTTATACGTCTACAGATCGAAGGGGACAGTCAATCTATATACCAGCTAGGTAGGTATAACCGCGCTCTTTCCGGAAATGCTTACCGTACAAAGCCAGCGTAAAAAATTATCCGTAAAGGGAAGTCGAGCGCTGGTCGATCGCTTTCTCGGTCTATATCGATTGCATCGTTCCTTCGCTTTGTCTTCTCTCTCTCTCTCTCTCTCTCTCTCTCTCTCTCTCTCTCTCTCCCTCTCTCTCGATTTCTCTCACATTTCTATCCAAGCTAACCGGTCCTATTTTCACTTTATGACCCAACCCGTGGGTATTATTTATCGATGCGGACTCTAAGGGAAGGAGAGCGCTTAGATACCATAAGGACCACCCTTGGGATTCGAGTGGACTGCAGATTTGTTCGCTCGATAAATATCATTCGTTCCGATACTCGAGAAAAAACGGGAGTGAGGAACCCGAAGGGCCCCCATGGACGTTATATATATTCCCTGTATATATAGACAGCACACCAATCTCATAACTGCTAGCCAAAAGTCTATCCTCCCTAGCCGAGCCTGGTGGTAACCAAACTCTCAAGGGCTGCTTAGCGTTCTGTTTGTCGCACTTTCCGCCCATGTGTTTGTCTTTCTTCCTGTTATAGATGTGAATTTTGACCGAATGTCGAGGTATTCAGCCATGTTACATTTTGTGCTTATAGATACACACGCACGCACACACACACACACACTCTCTCTCTCTCTCTCTCTCTCTCTCTCTCTCTCTCTCTCTCTCTCTCTCTCTCTCTCTCTCTCTCTCTCTCTCTCGTTCTCTGTATACTACCTTCATATCTGCATACCACTTTTCTTCATCTATCTTTATACTAAATACCTTAATACTATTTTTGGTCTATCCTTATAATATCTCAATAAGAATTTTATACAACATACATTTAATTTCTGAACTATCACTAGTTTATTAGCCATTCAACGTTTTTAATATTATTTTTATTACAAATTAGAACCTCATCGTCATTATAATGATCATTTCATGCTACTATGATGTTGCCATACCTCATACGACTACTGAAGTTTTATCTTCTATACTGCCCCATAGTTGAGCTAGGGCATAACACATTCATCAATAAATCAATCGATTCCTCGCTTCTTTCGGAAACAGAGTTATAGAAAAGAGCTCAGCTTACAATTCATTCAATTGTACAATTGAATTACAATATTCCATTGCTAAAGATAATTCATTTTTTTATGATACGGCAATCCGTACAGGAAGATGGACAAACACTTTCTTCCTGCATAGATGTAAACTTTGATCGAATGCCGAGACATTTAGACGTATTACATGTTTTGTTTATTCTCTTTTTCTCTCTCTCTCTATTCTTTTTTCTCCTTATCGCTCTCTATTCTCTTTTTTTCTATTCTCTCTATTCTATTTTCTCTTCTCTCTATTCTATTTTCTATTCTCTCTATTCTCTTTTTCTCCTTATCGCTCCCGCTCTCGCTGTCTTTGAACTAGCTATATACATATGTATACACCACTTCATTTATTTATCTTAATGTTACCTTTATACTATTTGTACACTATCTCCATACGATTATTATACTACATATATTTTACTTCTGAACTATCTCTACTTTATTTTAAGCCATTTAACTTTTTTTTAATTATTTTTATCGCCAATTCTGTGGGTTTCTTTGGATCAATATGATTTGATACTACGCGTCGTACTAATGACGGCGTATGAATGTAAAGTCAAGCGAATATCCATAAAGGTTTATTATTATAATGAAATACAATAAGTTCCGGGACATTAGTTACTTGGATAGAAAATAGAGAAATAATAAACCATATGTGGGTCGACGTGTATAAGTCGGCATACTTCAGTCTAAGATGGGATATGTATGTCATCTTACACACGTCGACCGAATTATGCTCAAAACGAGATACATTAATTTCTGGGTTAAAGGTATGTAGTGACCAAGATTGACTGGAATATTATTACAGTGGTGACGAAGTGTTGCCTGTGGCACAGTCTAATGTTTGGATGCTAAAGCCAATCCATTCGAGTCAACCCATCTCTGCATGTTGTTTCCGACAGAGCATGGTCACCATAAGTCTCAACAAGAATTCTGTGTGCATCAGTCGCAGATTTTTTTAATAAAGTGGTGCAGCAAAATTCCCCGCAGATACTCTTTTTTCGACACGAAATTTGACATGTTTCTCACTAGAAAAAAAAGTTGTTTATACTTCGGCAAAATGGCATGCACTGAATTTCAGGCTTGCTTATAGTATTTCTTTAGAGATGCGTTAAAATCTTAAACTTCACGCACACAGTAACCCCATCTGTTGGAAGACTTAGAAGCTATCCAACGTCCTAATAGAAAAAATCTTACCTGAAGGGTGTTTTTAGCACCAGATAATAACGTGGTCAGTTTTTTGCATTTCACAACCACGAAAATATTTACTACATAAAAGCTCGCATTCACTGACGGCTATACCGCCGCCTCATCTGGCTATGCCATCTTAAGCACAACTCCCCTGTTCGTCAGTCAATCAATAAATTTATCTCTTTTTCCGGAAACGCAGTTACAAAAGAAGCACAGATCACTATAATCCAAATGTTAATAATTTGATTTCTTATAACACAAAAATATACTACGTGTCCTTCTTGAACAGATACAGAAGTCTCACTTCTCGCAGCCAGATGATGGTCCGTAGGGTGAAAATCCCACGGGCCATCATCTGTCCTCCGATACGACCTCGTTCGAGTGCAAATGGGGGCCGCAAAGTGGTCACTTTTGCGCACTAACGCAGAAACCAAAGGGACACATTAGGTCCAGCGAGGTTGCGTCTTCCTCCAATAACGGGGAAGCATACAAAACACACCGTGAAGAGTGACCGGGGATAGTAAGCACGGGAGTATTAGCGGGGAGATTCCTGATCGCAGGAGCGAAGGAGCCTATTTCCGGTTCTCCAAGAATCTGTGTATACACACACGCGGTTCGTACGATAAAAGTGGATTGACCATAAAGCTAATACATCCGTAGGGGATGTGGATCGCTAAGGGTTCTTGGAAGGGGTGTCCGGTAGGGGTGTCTGGGAAGAGAGAGAGAGAGAGAGAGAGAGAGAGAGAGAGAGAGAGAGAGAGAGAGAGAGAGAGAGAGAGAGAGGGAGGGAGGGAGAGAGAGAGAGAGCACTCCGTGCGAAATTCTACCGAGAAGCAAAAGTTTATCCCATCCCAAAGAACAGATCTCGATTCGTACACGTCCATTTATCGGAGAAATACTTCTTTGTATAGCACTGACAAATTAGCCACGTGCCAAAGACGTCAGAAAGGATGAGACGGGGAAAGGCTGTTGACAATGTCGGAAAGCTCATTTGTCCGCGCTGTACATCATCGACGAACACAAGGCCGGAAGTCGTTACTTCCAACGCGGTCTGAAGTTCCGAATTTTCAAGAGGTACGGCCCTTTTATATCCACCCTATAAATTGAAACACTATTTTTCTTCTGTCTCTGCACTCTGTACGCCGTCGCACATAAAACCTCAGTCCTTTTCTTTTTAAAGTGCATGTTTTCTTGATATAATTGTAGACTAAAATAGCTTGGGGTCATTTTGCCCCGATGTGCAGTGAAGGAGGTGAAGCACGAGGGGAGCGCCCTAAGCTTATGCATGGGGCCGATTGACTGTTGCCAAATGTTAGCTATGAAATAATCGTCATACTGAGGGGGGCGATACCTTTAGGCGAGGAAAGAATTAGATGATTTTCATGATTTTTTTAGGCAAGATTTCTTTACCACTTTTTAGTCTTACAAACATAAGCGCCCTTTTCATATCCTGAAAATCCGCCCGAAGAGCTGTCGAAAATAAGTATCAGTCCGAGTAAAAGAATCTTGCGCAGAAAAGAAAACGTGTGTACCGAAACTGTTTATAATCTCAACGAAATAAGAGTTCAATATTTTTCCGATATTCTAATCAAATTCTTCTAGGTTTAAAAACAATACCACTGATTTCGTTTTCTCATAGAAATGTATCATTTCTGATCATAGATCTCAAACTAATATTAAGTAATTGTTACTAATTAAGAAAATAAGGACAAATTATGTTCCTCGTTATTATCCTGACTAAGTAGTTTGAGGTGTTCGGCTATAATCAACAAATGTGGATAAGGTGGGTGCCACAACGTGGAGTTACTTTAAACAGGTTTTTGAAGTGTTGTGTAGGTAACTTTTTTAATATCCTAAATTCCAACTTTTTTCTCCAATGGAACAATGTTATATATTTTTTTAAAGTGTGCAAGTTACGTCGAATGTGGGGTTTATTTTCCAAGCCATTGAAATGCAACTTCTGTTAAAGATTGGTTACTTTGACATCACTTTGATATTAAAAAAGAAAATCTTTAAGCATTATACATGGAATTAAAAGAAAAACGACAATTTTTTATTCAATCGAATTGTTATCTTTATTAAGGAAATTTATTACATAATAGTATCACGTACCCAGGGTACTATTATAGGCACTTAATCAGTCTTATAATTATCATTGAGATGAAAATCGACTTGAGCAACATTATAATGAACTTTAGCAACATTATAATAAATTTGAGCAATAAATTGTTGTACAAGTTTATTCCCCGCGTTTATTCCCCTCGCTGTGCACACATTCAAGCCGTATTTTGGTGCTCCGTTAAAGTAGCCGAAAAAACGGTCAAAGTTACGCTTAATGGCAATTTAACCCCGTTGTACGGTAGCATTTGTGCTGTCTGCGACGTTGCAATGCTTGCATAGCCTAATATTTTGTGTCCTTGATTTTTGCACAAATTCGCGATGTAAAACGTTAATAACTTCATATGAGGCTGTGAATTGTCATTTTCACGGTGCCAAGGGGTGGTCCGATAAGTAGCCGAACCGTATCTATTTTTGCACTCCCGATGGTAGCATTTCGTCAGCAGATAGAAATAATGTACTGAAAAATGATGGCGAGGTTTCCATAAGCGTAATGTGATTAGCCTGCGAAACACGTCGAGTTTCAATTTTTTTTCTTAAAACCGGTACTGCTGATTGTATCCAAACTGCACAAGATGATCAGGAAAGGTGTTATGTGCGTACAAAAAAAATTGCAGCTCCGTGGTGGCATTATGATCCGGCCCCATATCAACCTTAAGATTCAGTACGAAGGTGTGCTCTGGCTTGGTCAATTTAGATAAAGAATACTAGGGGAGTACTGACGATTTTTGCGAAATATTAGGCAATCCCGTCTAATTTAAATGACCAATTATCAACTTTCAATAAACTTCATCTATATATAATATAAACGGCAAAATCCTCACCGACTAGCCTGACTGACTCATCATCCCTCAATCTAAACCGCTCTAACTGTAGAAACGTGAAATTTGAAGGGCATGTTGATTTTATTATTCCGGCACCATTTAAGAAGGATTTTTTTCAAAATTGAATCCGCAAGGGAAAAAAAGGGTGCAAAGTTTGTATGGAAATTTCAAAAAATCTGACCGGATTTACTTCGAATTTGGCATTAGTGCTTCTTGGCCCAAGTAACGAAACACGCATTCCAGCGTTTTTAGAAATTCAACCCCTAAGGGGAGAAAAGGGGTGGCACAATTTATATGGAAAATAAAAAAAAATCTGGTCAGAAGATTTACTAGGAACTTAGTATTAATGTTCTTAACACAATTAATAGAATACGAATTTAAGCGTTTTTCAAAATTATCTGTACGAAAAAATAAATAAATACAACTCAAATTTACCTGATGTTTCGTATAACGGCTTCTAGATACAATTAATGGGATTTCAGCGTTTTTGGAAACGCTATCCTAAAAGGGAAAAGGGGGTAGCAAAGTTTGTATGGTACGAGAAATACCTGGTGAGATTTACGTGAAACTTACAAGGAACATCCCTCGGGAACTTGTATATGTTATTATATGAAGCATTGAAAACTAAGCGACACGTATTTTTTTGTTATCGTCGGAAAAACGGTATAGACGGGTGAAACCAGCTCTCGAAGAAAGGTATGTCAAGGGGTAATATTGCAATTTCACCCGCAAGCAGTCGACCGATCGCAATAAAACAAAAACGAACATATTTCCAATCCGAAGTGATGAAAAATCCACTAGAGAGTTAATGTAAAAAAATAATTAAACGGTAAATTACCTGTATTCGAGGGCTGGTTTCACTCTTTGGAACCATTTTTCCGCCGATAAAAAAAATACGTGTCCCTGAGTTTTCAATGCTTCATAACATATATAAGTTTCAATGAAATTGAAGGACGACGCCTAAGGGATGTTCCTTGTTGGTATGAATACTCTTCAACTCAATTCTACGTGTTGTTTAAGGATGTTGAGTCCCAAATCGCAAATAATAAAATTCTGAAAATTTGGTATGTTTTTGTATGAAGTATTTAAGAGGTCGTGTAAAAATTTCACGACAATTAGGAAGCTCGTTATTGAACGAATAACATTCACAAATTAAATGTTGTTTTATGGAAACTGATGTAACTTTGCAATAAGTTTTTTTTTACCTCTCAATTTTATAATATCTACAATATACTGAAAGCAACGGAAACAAAACGAAGTTTATTGATACATTTTTTTTAAATTTCTTTTAAAAAATTTTCTTAACAAAATGTTAATTTTTTAATATCTCGCTTCCTAATCGTCGTGAAATTTTAACACGACCTCTTAAATACTTCATACAAAAACATACCAAACTTTCAGAATTTTCTTATCATTTTTTATTTCAACCCTTAAGGAGGTTGAAGTAATGATTATAGAATTCTGAAAATTTGGTATGTTTTTACATGAAGTATTCAGGAGGTCGTGTAAAAATTTCATGACGATTAAGAAGCTATTTATTGAACAATTAACATTAACATGTTTCATAGGGACTCAACATCCTTAATGGAACATTTCGGTAGCACATTTCAATAAGGAGCATTCGACACAGGTCTGCGCGAGCAAAGCCGTGGATGAAAAGCTTCAAATACAAAAAGAGCCCCTCAAGTATTTGGCCAACTGCAAACTCGATCGATTTTTGTTTCGAGGCTACATAGGAGCCAAAATAAGATACGGTCGAAGGGAAGAATCCGAAGTGATTCGAGAGCACCAGAACGGCGCATCCGTATGCCCTGTCGCCGGTATAAACGAATCCGTGGAAATTCTTAACGTCTTTCGGGAATCCATCGTGATGATCGTGGGGTACGCGAGATGGAAAAGAAGAACGAATGCTCCAAAGCACGTTCCTCTATCTCTCTCACTCTCGTAGTCTCGGGTTCGTTTTCGTCGTGCGCAGCCATAAAGATAAATAGTTGGTCCGCTCGAAAATTTACACAATTTTGGAGTAAACGCGACGAGGGGAGTACCGCGCGCCAGAACGAAGAGAGAATGTACCTTGCGGCGCCCGCGCGCTTCTTTCGCAAGTTCGAGACCTCGTATACGCGAGAAAAATAAAACTGAAAGACCTAACTGCAAGAACAACAAAAAAAAACGGAGGAGAAGCCAGAAATGACCAATCTGCGGAAATTGGCAAGAGCAACGAACCAATTTCCTTCGGAGCGCGGTGAGAACGAGAAAGAAAGAGCGAGATGAAAGACGAGGGAAGCTGGGGGCTGCAAACACCGGGCCACGGGGTCAGTCGGGGCGGAGGGTTAATCGACGTTAAAACGATCCTCGTTAACGCGCCGAAAGCGATTTTGCAGAGCTGGCAGACTGCGTAAAGTCTTTCGTCGCGAGCGCGAGAAAGGGACGCAAAAGTGTTGGCACGTTTGAGGCTTTCTTTGGATACTTCGCATCAGCAAATTGTGAAGTGGCAATCATGGTGCGCACTCGCCGTACCGATATATGTGTATATATATATATATATATCTTATAGAAGATTTTACACAATCCCTCCAAACTTAAAACAAAAGTGGAGGAGAGGGAAATCATTTGCCATTGATATCGATACGATAACCTAAACGAGGATAAGATGTCTGCTGCTTGTCACTTCCGTTATCAAACAAACCCACAAACTCACACCTACGCACACACGGACTCTTACACTTTATATGTGTGAAAGACTTTACCTCCTCGTAATACATCGTGGATAGCGCTAAAACAGTAAAAAATGGTGTTATATCTTTAAAATTATGGACTTTATAAGAAGAAATTCCTACAAAAGTTGTTAGTTCTGGCCTGACAATTTTGGTTCGTGAAAAAAAGTCCTGTTTCCATTTTTTTTTAACATGGCAGCGATCTTAACGTCGCCATTTTGAATTTTGGACCGGAGGATTTTTGAACGTCCCTCTTTGAACCATAAAAAATTTAGCATAGTCAATACTAGATAGGAGCAGTATGTTTCGAGATACATCAGATGTAAGATTGAAATGGGACACCTGGTATAACGTGTACAAGCTGTGCCCTCGGCTTCATCGGCGTTAAAATATTATCGATAGCAAATCCTACTCCACGTTTTTTTTTATTTTCGAAGTGATTGGGCAAATTCTTACGTAGGACACTTAGACGAGTCCGCACTACGCCAATGAGCACGCTTATTAGCCACCTCTCTCTTTCTCTCTCCTTCGCGGAGTATAATAATCTGTAAAGACAATTTAAAGAAATTCGGTTATTACATACAGTCAATTCACATCCATGTTGCCGAAAAGTAATTGCCATTTTGCCGATTTTTTTCTCCGCCAGCTATTTTGCAAAATGCGGACCAGATATTTGTCTGATGCGTCCTTCCCCAAGCCGCTCCACCATGACCATCTGCGCGTGGCTATAACCTCACTTACCATCCTAACCTTTTCTTGTGGTAGCCTTCACCGCATAATAGATACTGATTGTATGGCGATTTAAGCATGTGCTTTAGTTAATTTGACACCCTAGATCTCTCTACAATTAACAATAAAGTGATAAATAAACATTCAAGAGTTTTGCCCATTAAAAAAGTTCGTTCACAAGACTTTGTCTGGACTTAATTTGTAATCTTTAGTTTTAAGCCTTTCACGACTCTTTGTGTAATTAGAAGAGCATGTGGCTTCCGGATGGAGACGGTGTTGAGGATCAGCGTTGTGCCGACGTTTCGCAAACGTTACGGTCTGCATCATTAGGGCTAAGAACTCTGATACTAAAGATCTCGTGTCTGAGGTATTCCTTATATACTACAGTTGTAGTCATCGTTCCACATAACTGCACCAGCCAATCGGATGTTTCAAATAATGAGCTGGCCAATTAAAAAATTGGGAAGATGGTGTGCCAAATAGGATTCTCGTGATATTTTCCATTTCAGTTTACATTGTCCGGATGTTTTCGGACTTCCAGGCCTTTTCGGTGTTTCCTGGAAAAATAGCTGTTGGATGGGGCCAGGCTTTGGGCTTTTTCGAATTGAATGGCATGACCAGTCGCCATCCATATTCGGCCAGAGCTGGTTGTGCAATGTGGCCATATTTGATGCACCGTTCATGTTCTTTTATCTGTGTACTGATCTTCCTCCCGATTTCTCCTATGTACACTTTACCGCATGACCAGGGTATCTCATACACTTCTGATGCACTAAATGGTGGACTTTTGTCTTTCGCACTCGGAACCTCTTGTGCTAGCTTCTTCTACGGTTTGTAGATGACTCGCACGTTATGTTTTCCACGGACCCTGCCTATGCGATTGGTTATGCCCTGAGGGTATGGAAGGGAAGTCGTTGCTGTTATTTGTCCTTTATTCTCTCCTTCAGGTGCTGTCGCCGTTTTTTGATTGGCTATTTTTCTTTTTAGATATGTGATCGTTCTTTCAATGTTGCCTGGCTTGTAGACATTATCTCCTAAAGTTTTTCGTAGGTGTTCTAGTTCATCCTCCAGAGGCTGTTTTTGGGAAGGGACGTAGCGGGGAGGTATCTATCCGTATGCGTTGGCTTCCGGTAAACTTTATGACCCAAAGTGCCATCGTTTTCCCGTTGACCCAGAATATCCAGAAAGAGAATTGTCCTGTTCTATTTCCATGGTGAATTGAATATTGGGGTGCTGGGAGTTGAGAAAGATTAAGAAATGATTGAGGTTTTCTTTGCCGTGGCTCCGAATGACGAAGGTGTCATCGACATATCGGAACTGGGTGGAGGGCTTGAGGGGAGCTTCTTGCCGAATTCTGTTAAACCTCTCCGTAAAGATGTTGGCGATGATAGGGGTAATAGGGGAACTCTCTGCTGCGCCAGAAGTTTCTTCATAAAACTGGGATTGGAATTGGAAATATGTAGAGTTTAGGCAGTGTTCTATGAGGGGTACTAGGTTAGGGGCAACTTTGTTGGATTTTTAACTATGCTTAGAATTTCATGGGTTGGGACGTTTGTCAACAGAGATACAGCATCGAAACTCACTAAAATATCTTCTGCTTGTACCTTGATGGACTGGATCTTGTTCACGAAAACCCGCGAGTTTTGGATATGGAAGTTGTTGAGGTTTACGAGTTCCTGCAAGGGTTGCAGAGAAAACGTGCCAGCGATATGTGGGGCTGCCTATGTTGCTGACAATGGGCCTTAATGCGATATTGTTTTTGTGTATTTTTGGTACACCGTAAGTCCTGGGTGGTAGGTATTTCTTGGGTATAAGAGCTGTCATTAGGTTCTCCGATAGGCCAGCCTTCTTTAGAAGTGTTGTTTTTTTTCTACACTCAATGTGCAGTCGCGTGATCGTTTCTTGTACATGGTAGTGTCCTAAAGCAGGTTCATAATTTTGCTGCAGTAGTCCGTTTTGTCCATGATGACAGTAGCATTCCCTTTATCAGCCGGTAGTATTAAGATGTCCTTGTTTTTCTTTAAATTGTGGAGAGCAAGGTGTTCTTCCTTCGACATATTCTGCTAAGGTTTTGCCTTGTGTAGAATATTGGTCATCCGTTTCCTGATGTCGTTGCCAGTATCCAGTGGGAGGCGATAGATGGCAGTTTCCACCTAGCTGATGATTACTCTGATCGGAATTTCTATCCGTGTGATAGGGGTTGTTTGTGAGTGATACGGTCAAGGTGTCCCTACAGCTATGGTTTCAAAGACTCAGATAAACGTAGGTGAAGTTTAAGGAGTTTTTGGAAATTTTGATCCGGAAGCTTTTTGGTGACAGATATGCTCTCCGTTATCAGTCTCAGCGAGGCCTGGTGGAGGAAAGTTTTGGCTTCTTTTGATGGAAAGGGGTTTTTCAATTGACAACATTTTGTTAGCACTTGATGGTCGCGGCACCTTTTTAGGAATGTTAAGGAGCACAGTTGGATGTGCATAGTTTTCCTGGGTTTGAAAAAGGTTTTAACAGAACCCACAATAGCCTCTCTGTGTAAGCGTCTGATTTTTGTTTTAAGGCTTTCACGGCTCTTTATGCGATTAGAAGTGTATGCGGTTTCCGAATGGAAGCCGTGTCGAGGATCAGCGTTGTACCGACGTTTCGCAAACGCTACAGTCTACATCATCAGGGCTAAGAGCTTCGATACTGAAGCTCTCGTATCTCAGGTATTCTTTATATGGTTGCCGTCAGCGTTCCAGATCACTCGACCAGCTAATTAGATGTTTTAATCAATCAGCTGGTCAATTGAAAAGTTTGTTATTAATAATTGATTCGGTCATTGAAACTCGTCTGTCCGTTTTTAACTTTTTGTCAAATATTAACTACATTTCATCGTTTTTTCCACCATTTATCATCTAAGTCAATGAAATTTAGATACTTTGTGAGTTTTGGCAAAATACGATTAGATTGGTTCAATACCACGTATACAAATATCGGAAATGAACAAACACCTTTTTACTTTTTCACAGGTGGACTGTCAGTGTGTGTCAGTTGGTACAATGTACTTTCTCTTCGCGAATAAACGCGAATAAACGCAAAATAAACGGTCGTCGTTGAAATAAAATCGATGAGAGTTGAGTGCATATGCAATATCCAAATTTCATGATTGTATTGGAACCCCTGGTTATTCGTAAATTTTTTTGGTTCAGGCGGTCATTTACTCATTTGTTTATTTGATGTGAATAATATAATAAAAGGTGGTTTTTATTCATGAACGTTACATTTGCTTGGTTGTATGCTTGTTCGTTGTAATGGTGATTACGTAAGTGCGTAGAGCATAATGCTCAGGAGCCATATGCTGCACTCTAAGCCCTGCTTCTGTGAAAAATTAATTGAAATTGATTCAGCGGTTTCCCGGTTATGAACGTGCAAATGTACCGACACAGATAACTTATAGTAAAATTAAGAATTTTTCCATTTGGCTTAGTTGATATAAATGATAGGTCGAGGAATTTCATAAAAATTAAAAAATTACCAACAATGCACCCCATACAGTTTTATTAAACAGGGTAAAAATTATAGGGTAGTCGTATATTTTTCAAGAGTCTAGCGCGCAGATTTTGCGACCGAGAAAAATATCATATTCAATGGTTTTTTTAATCCTCCTCAGAAAAAAGTATAGTGTATTTTTGTAATGAGCAGTACTTGCGGGAAAAAATTAAGCATGCTGAGCTAAAATCAAGATATCATTTTAAGTTCAGCAGAATGAAAAGAATTAAATTCTTAATACTAATACCTAATCCCTAATACACTTCTAAAAAAAAATGTTTTCAAACACAATCAAATTTCATTGAAACACTTCAAAATGCATCATTAATCATTTTTCCCTCGATGACGGGATACACAAAAAAAGTTTTTCCGGAGTGTTTCGTATTCTGAATTCGAATCTTCATATTCGTATATACTGTACTCAAGATGGATTTTTCGGCCTTTGTCCAGAATGCTCATTTTTTATGGCAAATAATACTTATCTCAACGATGCACTTTATCATTTTTCGAAGAGAACCTGAAAAACCATTGGAAAATATATTTTTCTCGGTCGCAAAATCTCCGTGCAAAATCCTTAAGGCCGGAGCTTTAACTAGAACGTCCGAAAACAGGGTTCTTTTTAAATTGCTTAAATCGATAGATAAGCTATTCCAGAATATATTTACAAAATTACAGAGGCCAATTGTAAATATTTTCGAAGATACAGGCCAAAAGCAGAGAAGCGATGGATATTCGATATTCATATTTTTTTCCTATGGCAAACTTCGAAGAGCGTTTTCTCCCGTTTTCATTTTCACGATTTTTCCAAATTCGCGGGTGTGATAACAAAAAATCTAAATGACCGATTGAATCGAAACAAAGGTTATTTTCCTCAGCATGAAAATTTCTTCCAAGGGAATTGAAAAAGTCATTGAAAAAGTCTTTTTAAACAATTTTTATAGCCCGCTGAAGTGTTTTTTTAACATATTTTTTTTTCAAACGTCGGAAAAGTTATGATTTCACGATTTTTTCAGTTTTTTCTTAATTCACCGAGAAGGAAAATATATAACAATAGAACATTTTAATGTTTTTTTTTGTTTCCGTCAAGAATTATGATCTGCATCCCTTCTGCCGATTGGGGACTGCAATGGCAAAACGCACATGGAATAGGCTGATAAATTTGCAGTCATTTATTGTTTCATGTTGGAAATTTTCATTTATACATTCTAAATATACATGAAATGATACCTTAATGTTTGCTAGGCTCACGTTTTTTTTCCCTTCCCAAAAAAATCTCTAAAAAACACTTTTTTGGACCCTCTAATTCAGGTTCCCGCCTTAAGGTATTCCTTTTGCGCCGTGCCGTATTTTGTGGAGGCGAAGCACGGCCCTTCTGAATCATTGGTAAATTACAGTGGTGCTTAATAAAAGTAAGTCACAATCAATTGTTATACCCAACGATCAACTGAAATAAAAAATTTCCCGCAAATTTAATAAATTTAGGCATTTTTACATTCTCTATGAAAAGTCGTGGCTACGAAAATTCTTCTGCTAGTCCCATTTTTCTAAGTTTTATCATCAATATTTTCATATATTGGCATTTAGAGCCATCTATTATATATTATAAATGATTAATATAAACTATATATTATTATATAAATTATAAATGATTATAGGAATTAATAGATAGAAGTATGCCGAGCATGTCATCTCCAAATAGTTCCGTATATCGTAAATGAGATGATTTTTCAGTCTTAATTTTTCGTTAGAAGCTTGGGAACTTGGCTCGAAATTTTACCAGTTACTGAAATGTATTTATACTTTACTATAGACGATTATCACGTAATTGTTGAATATTCGGCCCCGTAAAAGGAATACCATAAAAAAACACATGGCCGCCGCATAATTTGAATCCGTCTCATTTTCTTTTACCTTGTTCCGTAAAGTTTTACTTGGCACTCGCTTCTTCCGTGACCGAACCGACAAGTAAAATGTCAAGACAAAAGGACAAGAGTTTTGTTTTTTTTAATGATTTTATTTTTTACAAATGCGACGTAACGTTGACGACGAGAGATCTCGAGGAATACTCCGCGACGGCCAGGGGGGGGGCGGGGGTAAGGTATCTCAACGTATCCTCGTCGGAATATGAAGACCGAAAGCGTAATTTGGGGCTCGCGCGCGGACCACCGGGGGCGGGTCGTCTCAACGACGATTAACATTCCCAAAGCAATTGCACCCACGTCGGGGGCACGAGGGAAAGAATAACGCGAAGAACAAATACGCCATAGTGAGAAACGAAGAGAGAAGGAGAGTCCCTCTCACTGTGGGCAAAAGGTAATTTCTTTTCTGGAACGGCCCTGCTGCGGAGCCATGGTCCTTGGGACACGAGGGTATAGAGGTTGCGTATCGTTTGGCAAAAAAACTATCGCTCTCCTCCAACGGATGGCGGTATCGTGCGCGAAGAATTTTCGTCTTTGAATGTCGTGAGTTGCGCAATTGGCAGCAAAAGGTAGTAAATTTGTAGACAAATGATTGGATTCCTTCTCCGTGTTCGGTCCGAGATGGAAATAAAGATTTTTGAGGCATTACAAAAGGGCTGGGAAATGAATCCAGGGAAGAAATGCCTCTACACGAAGCGAATGAGAAATGAAAATCTATCAAGGTTGCAATATGCCGTAGATCTATATATTTATACAAAGCACGACCTGCCATCCTACGTTGAAGAAAGTCAACGTGGATCTTTTATCCTTTGATTCTTATATAGCAAAACAGCGAGAGGGGAGAGGGGAGAGGGAGAGGCAGAGAGAGAGAGAGAGAGAAAGAGAGAGAAGCATTTGTCTCTCGGAGTGTCGCGCCAGCGCCACGCGGCCTCATCACGTGAATTACAGGCCTCGTAGTCGGTCTCGCGGTGCCGAAGAGTCGCGTGGATAGGCGGAGAACAGAAGAAACAGAATGAGATGGATCAACGTGACGACGACGACGACAGAGGTTTTCTTTTTCTCTCGTATCTATTTCTACAATAGTGGTCGCGCGACCCCACAAAAAGGTGTATACAGTGCCGAATCGGACATAAGATTAACAATAAACGGCGAGACTGAAATTACAAGCTACACGGAGGAAAGATTCGGTTAGGGGAATCATTGCTACGAACTAATCCGCGCTTGAATCTAAAAATTAATTGTTCAAAGGAAGTAAATCGTATTCGTTGATTTTGGTTACGCTGAGGGCAATAATTGCGGAGAATTGATACTGTGGTTAGCGTGTAGTCCAAACTCCATAGGGGAGGCGGTAGAAAAGTCCGCGGGAATGTAAAAGGTTCAGGTACAAAATTTCACCATCAGGGTTGCTTCGATATCAAGTAAGCGACCCGTATAGTGCAGAAATTGATGTAGGTATCCAATTGGATTCCTATACGTGCTTGTAATTTCTGATATAGGGATCCAATGGGTCGTCGCATTGGGTCGCAATAGGTCGCCAAGGAGATGCAGAGGTTAGAAATTCGAAAAAATGTATACATAACCCCATCCTCCCGTCCCCATCTTACCCTCCCGGCCCATTAACTGGTGACGCCCTCGTCTATACTAAAATGTCACGCTCATAAGTTGTATTCTAATCGGGATTCCCCATTGAAATCCAACGTACGTATCTCATTTGAATCCTTTGGAATTTCCACATTATCAAACGATTCTTAATGGATCCCATCGAATTCTATACGTTGAATGTTCTAAACAAAATATATAGGCATACAAAATGAGTGGATCTTGAAAAACAATAAATCTTAGCTTGAAAAAGTTTAAATCGCTTCGAAAAGTATATCTGACAATCGATTTAAATCACACCACTGAAAATCTACTGTAATTATCGTTTGTTGTTTATTTTACTTCAATTTGACGTAACATCACCACACACGTAGACGCTCGGGAAACGTGCAGGTTATGTTCCAAAACGCCGAATTTTTCTCATGGCTTTTCACGTATTTTCTATCCGAACATGGTAAGGTTTCTTAAACGGCGTTCATCGGAGAACCGTGCAGAATCCAAGTGGATCCCAATGAGGACTCCCTATGTGCGGTGTTCGTAACAAGTCCCTATAGATGTGTGTGCATCTTGGGACTCCTCGACAGATTTGTGCACGAGATCATGTAAGCATATTTTTTTACGGAGATCCAACACATTCCGGTTGAAAATTTCAAATAATACAATTCTCAAATGGCGTTGATCGGGGAATAGCGCGGAATCCACTTGGATTCCAATATGGACTACTTACGTGCGGCATTCATATCAAATCCCTACCTATATAGTGATTGGTAGGATTTGGAGAGTTCCCAACAATAAATTGTTTCAGAGGAATAGCCAGGCAACAAAGTGAATTTGATGGCGGCACTTAGATTAACTCTAGAAAAGTAAACATTAAAAAGAAGCAATAAGCGGACGAATGCACTTATGTAAAGGAGGGTAATGAGAGTGATAATACTAGGAATGTCGGATGCAGAGCAAAGCACTGTGACTTAGAAGAAATAAACGTGGATTAATCTTTATTGAGAACGAAAAAGGGTTTCCTTTAGACTTGGATACAGAGTTATTATCTCTCGAAAATCCGGCAGTGGAGTCCCCGGAAGTGCGTGGCAACAGCAGAATTCAGAACACGCAAATTTTGAAAATCCTACTTTACACTGACAAAAATAAACGTGAAAACGTTTTCGTAACGCAATTGCTGCAATGCCGGAAACTTGAGGACGCAAATCGTGACTATTTGAAAATCAGAGGAAATAATTGACAGATGTAACCGATTAGCGTTGGGATTGATACTTTTTTAATTTGAAATTACTTTGCATTATACAAATACCGATAATAAAAGACACAATAAAGGTATTACCAATTTACATGATAGGCACATGATTTAATGTTTTGCTCAAACATATTAATAACTTTTAATTTTTATGCACTCTTTATACTTTGCATTAAACCCGCACTTATATTGCTCACCTTCGATTACCATAAAAAACAAATGAAGTTTATGTTTCTGTCAAAATGACATGCATGTATACAACATATCACACGCCATATACACCAGCTTCAGATGAACACTTATTTTTGACAATTTTTCAAACGCTGTAACGGGTTGCATCTACCTAAGTGGGTAAAAAAATGGCGTTTCCCAAAAATATTTTAATTCGATAGTATCACCTTTTAGCTATATTGCCTGAAAATTTCATTGAACTATTCCTAAAATTGAATGAGCTACAGCTTCCAAACAGTCGGCTGCGAGAGCGATAGCAGCACCATACTTCAAACTTTAAACGCGTTTTTCTCGAAACACTGTTTTCAAAGTCGGTGGACATGATATCTCGAGGAGCACTTGATGGATTGTTTCCACAACGGCAGGAGATACGATAAGACACATTTAAAGGTCGTTGACGATCTCACCTTTTAAAAATCGATCTTGATTTTTTAATAGTTACGTGAAAATGATGACTTTTCTCATAGGTGTTGTATGCTCAAGTTTCAATTCATCGCCACATTATTTTAAAAGACGATTTAAAAAATCGACGATCGTCAATAACTCGTATTTATTGTTGAATTTCTTAGTTAGATTTCAATTCTTTAGTTCGTTAGATGTAGTTTGTAGATTTCATTTAGTTCATTTAGTTTTTAGATTCTAGGTGGACCTGAAACGTTTTTCTGTATTTTTCGGTAATTTTGTTTTATGGAGCTCAATATTTGTACCTATGTGTTGAAAAAAATGCGTTTCTTTTTCACCAATCGTTTCCGAGAAAATAAATTGTAATTTGGAAACTTTTTTTGAGCCTTAAGGGGCTACATCTAGGTAGGTGTAGGCCCTCTTGTACACTCCAACCTCCATACTCAATACGACGTAGCTCAATGATGGTAGTTCCAATTCGTTTTAGCGCAACGGGGGTCAAATGTCTCCAATCGGAGCGGAAGAATCGCTGATACATTATTGCGAAAGTTACGAGAGACCGGAACCAAAAAATGATGGAAGACGTAACCGACTGATCTGTGTAAACGTACGTGTACATTTTGTGCATTTTGCGGCGGTATTTTCTGCACCGATAGAGACGAAAAATATGCTGGCCGTCATTGTCGGTGACCGAGCGCGCGTGAGGGCGGCGGGGTATTCGCGAAAGGCGAATCACGTCCCGATGAAATGAGGAGCGGCAATGGCAAATAAATCGCTCCGCCCGCGTCACGTCTCGATCGGCATGGAAGAGACTCGAGCAAGTATACGAGTTCAAGAGTGGTCAAGACCGAACACTCATGAAATGCTTATGATGGACCTGCGCACGAACGGCTAAGGCGCACTCTCCATTTTCTTTGATCTTCGCCGCACCGTTCTGGCATGTGCGTCACACAAAGTCCAAATGAGAGACGACGACGACGAACGAGAAAAGATACGCGAAACCCGAGCGAGTCATTTACGGGTTGACAATGCCTGCGGCGACCTATCTTTTCATTTGGAAAGTCATCGATAGCAAATCAAGAGTGGTGTAAGGTACCTGGTCGATAGCCAAGGATCGCGACAACGCTTGTGGAGATTGTACGGTCTGTCTGGAGATTCTTTTTCTTCAGGCTGGAAATAACGGGCTACCTAGGACCAAATATTGCATTATCCAAAATATTTTATTGAATAATATCACCTTTTAGCTATCTTGCCTGAAAATTTCATTGAAATATTCCTAAAATTGAGTAAGCTCAGCTGCTCCTAACAGTCGGCCGGGTGAGCAGTAGCAGCACCGTACTTCAAATTTCAAAGGCGTCTTTCATGAAACACTGTTTAAAAGTCGGTGGACATGATATCCCGAGAACCAATTGATGCATTCTTTCCAAATTCACAGGAAATATGATAAGAAACATTCGAAGATCATTGACGGTCTCACTTTTAAAAAATCGATCTTCATTTTTTTTATTGTTACGTAAAAATGATGCCTTTTTCGTAGATTTTGTACGCCCGGGTTTCAATTCATCGTCGCGTTGTTAGAAAATGATTTTTTTAAATCGACGATCGTCAACGACTCGTATTTACTGCTAATTTAAATAACCCATTTGGTTTTTACATTTCAGATGGACCGCTAAAGCTGCAGAGTGTCTACCACCGAACGGCGCGAAAAAATGTTCATCATCTGCCATCGGCAATGTTCTTGTCCTTGTTGTGTATTTTTTGGTCATTTTTTTAAGGCTCACAAAATATGTGGCTTTGTGTTAAAATAATCCATTTATTTGTTGTCAACCGCTTCGCAGAAAAAAACTCGGAATAGCCATTTTTTTCGGGCCTCTAGGTAGATGTAGCGCTTTAACCCTTTCAGTCACAGTGGGACCGCTACGGTTCCACCCTTTGAAAAGCCATCTCGAACCTCTAATATTGAACCAATGCCTCTGAAAATACGGATCTAGGGGTTTTTTGAGTCGCTGATCACGAATATGCGGTCAGATTTTGAAAATTCAAAATGGTGGATCCGATGTAGTCGATCCAACTGTGCAATGTAACCATAAAAATGTCAAACCTATAAAATTCTACTTTATCAGGAATATTCGTTCAAATATACATTAGAAATAAATATTTCAGTTAATTTGAGATCATTCTGCAACCAAAATAATTAATGACTGCAAAATTGAAATCCGTAGTTCCATATTGGATTCGCCATTTTGAATTTTCAAAATCTAATTTCAGGTTCGTAATCAGCGACCCCGAAAACTTCTGAGTACAAAGTTTTACAAGAATTGATGAGTATTAGGAATTTCACGTCCGCTATATAGGATCCGCCATCTTGAATTTTGAAAATCTAATACCGGATTCGTGATCAGCAACCCCGAAAACCGTTGAGTACAAATTTTTAGAAGAATTCATAAGTATTTGGAATTCCACGCCCGCCATATTGGAACCGCCATTTTGAATTTTGAAAATCTAATGCCGGATTCGTGATCAGCGACCCCGAAAACCCCGAGTACCAATTTTCATCAAAATCGGTGCAGATGAAAAATGCATGACTGAAAGAGCTAAACTGATAGGGTTAGAATACGATGCTAAGACGATAGCTATCTTTTGCGAAAATGTTCTTGGTCTGTATAGTACGTAAAAGTTGTGAAAACGGCTAAAGCTTTTTTTCCCGAGCCTCTAGTATGTGAGAATAAACGTTCCCAGAATATTACTGTATTTCGTTCCATCAAGGTCTGTCAGGTAGAACCTAAGAAAGTGAGGTCTTTTTTCAAAAGTACATTGGCTCGCGATATCCTTCAGGAAAGGCTGTTCGAAGGATCTTCCAATGGGATAAAAAATTAAGCGACTAAATGTCCATAAATTTGCACCGGCTAGGGTGATACTTTCAATGATTTTCAACTTGTTTCTCAATGTAGCCAGAGAAACATTCTTATTGTTAGTGTAACAAGAATGATGACATCCATTGACAAATAGATTAAAAATTATTAGAAGATATTATTAGTACCATCGGTCAAGAGGAAAATCTGTCTAGACCTTAATACACCGCAATTTTCCGTATAGGGACCGTACGCAAATTACGTAACGCAATTTCGGGGGGGGGGGGGGGGCAGCGCTGGCTCAGTGTCGAACTTGATTGGCCGAGACTCGGCAAAAATGCTTGGCCCAGGCATGGAAATGTGACGCGCGGCTGATGCTCGGCAGCCGAGGGTTGGCTACGATGGTATGACCACGACTGGCCCATGTATGAATTGAGCATCAGCCCAGCGCTAGCTCGGAGTCGAACTTGATTGGCCAATGCTCGGCAAAAAAGCTTCGGCCAGGCATGGAAATGTGACAGGCGGCTGACGGTCAGCGGCCAAATAATGGCTACGCCATAGACTGTAAAAAAGGTCATGCGAAAAGACATGACAAAGGGCAAAAATAACCGAAAAATCTCGCCGGATACTATAAAAAAAAGATTGACGGTCTTGAGATACATTGAAGATGAAAAATGAGGTTATCACAAGTTGGTAGCTCCCAAGCCGATGCTTGCAAAAAGAGAACTATTTCTTCACTAATTAACTAGTAACAGCCTACAAAGTTTTAAAAACACATTGGTAAATGGTAGAAAACTATATCAAGCTTAATGAACCTTAAAACAATATAAAAAGGTTAAAAAACATAAAACTTAAAACCAAAAAAAACTATGTAAGGGGTGTATATAACTATTAGCACCTTGGATATCTTCGAAACTATAAGGTTCACAGAAATATTTGCTAAAATGAAATCACACAGCACGAAAGGGGCCATCCGATAGCGATAATAGTTTTTTTTACAGGTGGAGGTACTTCGGACACTTGAAGGTCAACTCCATTTTTTTAAATTCATTGGTAGGTTTTTTTTCTGTATCGTGAAAAAGGGGCTTAAAACGAATTCAACGACCTATAACATAAGGTCATTGAAGGTCATAGAAAGTATAGAAAGGCGATAATACTTATAATTTCGGTAGTAAATATGTCGATGTGGATGTGGATGTGGATATCGTTCACCATACAAGGTTTTTGCCCTCACAGTATTTTGTTGGCATTCGCCATCAATAAGAAGCATATCGACTTGCTCTTCAAACGGATACATTGTACGCGATTGACCGATTTATCGATACTAATCTTATCCTACAAACTTATTAAAGTGTCCTTTAAACAGTGTTTATTTTCAGTGAAGTAAACCGTACGTATTATCGCCTTTCTGTACTTTCTGTACCTGTCTAAGAAATGTGTAAACGTACGTAATAACGTACGGATTGGTATTGATGGTCCTCATTTCGAACACTTACTATAAACGTACTAATTTTATTTACTACCGAAACTGTGAGTATTATCGCCTTTCTGTACTTTCTATGACCTTCAATGACCTTATTTTATAGGTCGTTGAACTCGTTTTAAGCTCCTCTGTCATGATACAGAAAAAAATCATACCAATCCATTTTAAAAAATGGAGTTGACCTTCAAATGTCCGAAGTACCTCCACCTGCAAAAAAAAACTATTATCGCTATCGGATGGCCCCTTTCGTACTGTGCAATTTCTTTTCAGCAAATGTGTCTGTGAACCTCATAGTTTCGAAGATATCCAAGGTGCTAATAGTGATTGATCCACCCTGTATACTACATAAAGGTTAAAGTATACAGAGAGATGAATATTTGAGAATCATATGAGAGAGTAGACTTTTAAAACAAGATATATATTTTACAGAGAGTGAGAATGCAATGGATATCGGCAAGAGAGAAAAGTTTTTAAAAAAGATATCAGTGAGAGAGAAAAATATTTTATAAAGACATCGGTGAGAGAGAACATTTTAAAAAGATATCGAAGAGAGAGTGAACGATTTTGAAAAGATATTGGTGACAGAGAAAAAGATATCGGGGAGACAGAAAAAGATTTTAAAAAGATATCTGAGACTCAAAAATGTTCAAATTATGTTGAAGACTGCGCCGAGTGCTTGTAGACAGCAAATATACATTATCAAGTTACGCAACACATTAACGAAAGTTAATCAAGTTCTAAAAGTATGTTGTCGGGTTATGAAGCATGTATCGATTTTCATCTAACTGATTAAATTGATCGGTTGGAGACAAAAAACTTCCAAACAGATATTAATATAAATTCTCGTCTGATTTTCCGGTTTCTATTGTGATGTGGTATAAACACCAAAGAAACGAAGCGGATAGCAAATTATAGGTTAGTTTCCGTCGTTGAAGGGTTTCACCCTCAGAGTTTATCACCAATTTCGGTAAAATTATAAGTTTTATATTTTTATATCACAACTATCATATTTTTCAAAACTAGGATATTGCTTCACGAAAAAACCGCTTTATCACGTTGTATCTCAAGCTAAAGTTTGCGACTGAATTTTAGAAAACGAATTGAACCATAGTATTGGCTATTGATAATCCCGATTCAAAAAACACTCACCGTGAATATTGAGCTGTCAGTGAGTTTGTATATTTGCAATTATCAATCACACAAATGCTTTTTTCACTTGGTCGTTTAAAACAGCACGAGGAAATTTTTCTTGTTCCAGCACAAAAAACTCTGAACAATATGACTGCATGAGCGTGTATGTACACACATGAGTAGCGGGATTTTGTAACCCGGTGGCGAGCGTTTTCGTCATAGCTGACAACAGCCAATAAGACGTTCCCTTTTTTCGGTCTTTGTGCAAGCGATTGGCTGTCGGTCCAATGTTTTCCTTTTCCCAGCGTTTCCAACGCTGGCTCTGGCGTTGAGCCAGCATTGGGTCTATTCTGTACGATCGACATGCTGACGCTTGGGCCATCTTAGAATACCGACGCTCGGTATCCAGTACTGTGCCTAGTCTCAGCCGGTTATCCATTAACTGTTGAGCCAGCTCCGGCTCTGCTATTGACCCAGCGTTGGACCTGTTCGGTACAATTGATATGCTGACGCTGGGACCAGTCTAGAATACCGACGCTTGATATCCGGTACTGGGCCAAGTCTCAGCCGATTGTCCTCAAGCGGTTGAGCCAGCGTTGGACCTGTTCTGTACCATCGACATGCTGACGCTTTGGCCAGCCTAGAATGCTGACGCTTGGTATCCAACACTGGGCCAGGTCTCAGCCGATTGTCCACTAACGGTTGAGCCAGCGTTGGCTCTGGTGTCGAGCCAACCTTGAGCCCATTTTGTACCATCGACATACTGACGCTTGGGCCAGCCTGGAATGCCGACGATTGGTATCCAGGACTGGGCCAAGTCTCAGCCGATTGTCTACAAATGGTTGAGCCAGCGCTGGCTCTGGCGATGGCCCTGGCGTTGAGCCAGCGTTGGCGTTGGCGTTGGCGTTGGCGTTGAGTCAGCGTTCTGTACCATGGATAGGCTGAGGCTTGGGGCTGTCTAGAATGCCGATGCTTGGCATCCAGTACTGGGCCAAGTCTCAGCCGATTGTCCATTAACTGCTGAGCATTGGCATTTCTACGTGGGAGTAGCTTTCCCACTTTTGCGAAGCAATATTGAAAAAAATAATTTTTTTTGTTTTTTACAATTTTCGAAAGTACAATTATTGAAAAATATGTTGGCAACATTTTTATTCACAAGTCCGATAATTGGCGGAGTTACAGTCACTTTAGTGAAAACAGGTAGCGCGACCGGTTAGTGTCCTCAGTCCTCAGCCACAGGTGTGGCATCGTTCAGAATATATGAAGTGCAGGCTCTTATTATTTTGTGAAATATAACGAAGATGAAAAACCGTCATATCGCCCGCGACTAGATACTTTGATGTAAGTATCAATATTCTGCAATAAAACATAACGTTATATCAAGAAAAACGAAACGAAAACTTTGATCGTGATTTCATCGAAAATTACTTTTTTCGACCTTGTCCCAGCGAATACTCAAAAACTTATTAACCGATTTACAATTTTTTTCGATATTTTTGTAACCGCAGTCAGTGAGGTTGTACGTTGCCGATTTTTTAAATTTCAATCACTACTATTTTTAAAGATTGGTTAAGTACAAAAAAGAGCTTTGAAAATAGAAAAAAATGTCCAAACTGTCGGCATTTAGTAAAAAAAAATCAAAATAAAGGATAAGATTTTGAAAAGCTCCTCCCCCTCCGATCCAGCTGAAATTTTGCACAAGCCTTCCGTTTAATATTTTAAGACAACCCCTAAAGGAGTTTTTAGCGACTCGCAGTTGTCGAGATATTGAATATTAAAGTTTTTTTACCGCGCATCGACTATATCTATATCTCCTACGTCTCCGTTCATACCTATATAAGTGATCGCGCGCTCCGTTTTGTCCAAACAAAAATATCCGAACAACAAAACCCAAACGAACCCAAACAAACCTAATTAAACCCGAACTCAAAAACTATTACGCATCGCCAAAAATCACTTCAGGGATGTCTTAAAATGTTAAACGAAGGTTTGTGCAAAATTTCAGCTCGATCGGCGAGGGGGAGGGGGAGGTTTGGAACCTTACCCGAAATAGAAAAGAAACGGCTACGCATAACGATAGGTACATTTGTATAGATGTCGATGAATTGTTGAATTTTATTTACAGATAACCTTTCGTAAAGATATCGATGGGACAACGAAGAGAATTTTTTTTTCGTCGCCAAATCAGGGCATATATCTCGGTTAATTTTGAAGATTTTTAAATTAAAATTGGTATCAAACTAGATGAATATATATTTCATAAAATGAGTATAAACCCGATCCTTTCATAAGTAGTTATTTCTCTGAAAAAAAAACGTAATTATTGACGACAAAGCGCGCGTTACGTAACAGAATAGCCCCCCCCCCCCAGGGTTCAGGCCAAGCGTTACGGTCCTATTACCTGGGGAGAGGAGGGGGTAAAAAATTGGGATATTTTGCGTTACGTAATTTGTGTACGCCCCCATATGAAGTAACATTTCCAGAGTATAACATCTGTGTTATGACGGATGTGTGTAATTGCTGGAGTATGACGTTCCGGATTCTAACAGCTTAGTATCCTTCAGCATTAACAAGGAAGCTCTTCAGTTCAATGCCAATCAGTGCAATTTGCTTTAATCCTTATCTGATGTGACTTTGCATACATCATCGGCATGTACTAAGGCAGTATGGCTGTCTAGAAAGTTGAAAAAAATAGGTTTTTTTTTAATTTAATTATTCTTTCTCAATGCATCTGTGAAAATCGTTTAATGATGCTCATAAACTTAGCCAAGTAAAGTGAACGGAGCGAGCTTTAAGAGGGTTAGGCTGCTGTACAAATTTCAGAAATTATTCGTCGCTTGAGGCGACTTAAAGTGAAGAGGAAGTTCTAACATATCCTTCTGGAATCGCAAATTGAAGGCGAAACTTATAATTACAACGATAGAACTGATCGTAAAACTTTGGACGTTTTTTTTTTGGAAACTTTGTTTTCCAGAACGGTGTACCCGATTGCTCGACGTCTGATGAACAGATTAACTAGACATTTGGTACACTTATTCAGTGTAGTAGAATTTTACTCTTGGCCGGCGGATTTCTTCTTAACATTGTTTTTTTTATTAGTTATTAACAATAACGATCTCATTTTACCTCGAAACATCGAAAAAAAACAAGTTTTTTTAACGATTGAAACACGATAATACAAAAAGCTCGGTTAAGCCCATATTATCTCTTCCGCAAAAAAAACTGGTTTTTTTCCCATCAACCGGATGGCCAAAATCAAGTACACCGTTGAGCCCTCCACTTCCGAAGGCCCTTCAGGAGAATGTTTATGACTTTTTTGAATATTCATATTTAAAAAAAACAATTGGTACACAATTTCGTTAGTTTACATACAAATAAATGTTCAAACTATTTTTTAACCATCCTACGTATTCCTTCATGATTAATTTATTAAAATAACCCGGATTTTCGGGTCATCACAATAGCCTAAAAACGGCAATCATTATATCTCGATGACGAATTGCCCGGTTGAGCTGAGATTTGGCATACACCTTTAGTAGACTGATCCCGCCGCCTCGTCCTTGTTTGCAAACGGCCTCTCTTCTTACGAAATTTTCAATACAACTTTGGCTTAATTGTGGACTAATTTCATCAATGGTGTTGATGCCATTTATCGAATATTGTTCTCCACACATAAACCTCTATGTTTGTACCTCATATTAGAATAAAAATATTCGCACTGTTCAAACAAATAATACGTTTTATTAATAAATAAAAATGTCAGGTCATTTTGAGACGTTCTTTACACACCAAGGTCACGCTTCTCGTCGATCGTGAAGCATTCTGATTGAACAGCTCCCACGAAGAAAAAAAAATCTCACGAATGGAACGAGAATGATAAAAATCACGAAAAATGAAAACAATCAAAGAAACGCAGCCAAAGCAAGGTGACATCGATACACGACTGCCCAAAGCCCTATATCGGTGGTGAATGACATCAAGGAATCCGCTTGCCGATCATTACTCGAGGGCTCGGAATAATCGCATGGTCGATTACCAGCGGCTGCAGTACGGCGCGATGCAACTATGGGAATGCCATTGCGGTCTGCACGGAGCAATGTCGAAGGCGGCCGGGAATCGCGTTTCCTCGTTCACCGGTAACGCGATCTCTCCCATATACGGTTGGTGGCCCAAGCAGTGTCGCTTCCTCTGCCCAGGAAACTGTCGAATACGAAGCATGAACCGTGTTATACTATTGCCGTATCCACCGCCGCGGCCTCGGAGCACGTACTTACTCGATACGTATATACACCTCATCTGTATACATGGCCAGCATGGGCGAACGATTCATTCACGAGTGCATGGTGTACGAGAGAGACAAAGTCGAAATTGATATGGCGGGGTGGAGGCGCACTGTACGGGGTCGAATCTCTAGTCCCGACGGTCCGTCGCGAGCTTCCTCCAAGCTCGCGTATTCGCACCGAGAGATACCTACAGATACCTAATTTCGTAAATACACGCACGCACACACACGAGCTTGCACACAGCGAATGGGTAATTGAAATTTGCTCACTGGCAATCAGCGGCTGTAATTGCTATGGGCATCCTGCTCGCCCGTTCTGCATGATTGATCGTCGGTATATAGTATGTATCCACAGAATGAGGAGCACTAATCAGTATAACACATTGCTGCGAACCTGAAGCATATATATATATATATATATATATACATACATACATGTAACGTGTATACAGCACTGGACGAAACAAAGTATGCAGCTTGTCGCTTATTTTATATTATTTTGCGTGAACTTTTTTGTCCGGTACTCTATGTAGATAATCACGCGCGCACACAACACACACACACACACACGCGCGTACGAAGTCTGAGCAAGATGATAACGCTAAGGTCATGTCCAAATAAAACAATACACATACGAGTCAGTCGACTTTAATTATTTTTTAAACTAATCAACATTTATTAATCTTTTGATTTTGGAAGCAAAGAAAATCAGTCTTCCCGATTTGTACCATACAATATATATTTTTCATTAATCCTTTATTTTTTCCCATCTCACTCCGTATGCGGGACAAGATGAAACAGATGGAACGATGACTGCAAGTATATAAGGAATGCCTGAGACACGGGAGCTTCAGTATCGGAGCTCTCAGCCCTGATGATGCAGACTGTAACGTTTGCGAAACGTCGGCACAACGCTGATTCTCAACACGGCCTCCATCCGGAAGCCACATACTCTTCAAAAGATGAAACAGCGCTGAGATAATGATGGAACACGAATTATTGGCATCTTTCGCATTTGAAAGTCGTTTCATTCTCAATACCATCAATTTGGCAAGCCAATCGTCTAAGTTCTGTAGAACTAATCCGAATAATCTTGGTTCCATATCATTTTGATGATTTGTAAGTTCTATTTCTTTCCCTGGTAGAAACACCGGTTAAACCCGTGAAAGAAATTAGGAGGGCAGCCATTGAAAAAATCATGTTCCGTGAGGGTTTGAATATGGATTCCCTACTAGGGCTTTCCACAACACAATCGGACTAGGTCCCGACAGGAAAATAACAGAGTTGGGTAATTTATTTAAACAAGGTCGTAGCGAGTAAAATGATAAAGGGCCCAGACGGGATTCATCAGGGGAGCGGTTGTTATAGGGCATACAATATAAACTGTAAAACTGAACTTGTTTTTTATTTTCTAATTTCGAGGTGAATAATAAATAATCGTTTATTTGAAGAAAATAGTTTTCATTATTGTTAAACACCTCGCTTGCTATGTATCCACTAATAAAGTTGATCATTATAGGGCAGTAATAGGGTTGGTTCATGGCTTCGATTGGGTTCTGTTGAGGCAACCAGTCGGACCCTGATTTATAAGCCTCTTTAGGCCCTCGTCGACAAAGTGTGACCGACCTCAAAGGGACCTGGTCGGGTGCCCTGTTAGGGCCCTTACAGAGTAAGCGAAAAATAATCGGGGCCTAGTCAAAGCCCTGGCTGAATTCTTTCACGGGTAGAGGAACCAAAGCTTTTCTAGTTTCATTTCACCCATTCTAACGTCAATAGTGGTACGTTGTAAAATATTCCGGGTTTGCGATAGCTTGTATTCATCTTGTCCCGGTTAACGAATTAACAAAAAATCACGCAATAACCTTGAAAAATTCTGACAAACCGCTCTTATTAGATTTATAAATCGTACTTTCATTGTGTTTACTCACCTGTCTCAAATCAATATCAGCAACTCAAATAAACTGAAAGGATGTTAAATTTTATCACAAATTACATCGTTCGGTCAAAAAATCGATATTGTTTTCTCACTAGAGACGCGTGCTTCGGCCACAGTTGATACTTTCTCATTCATTCACCTCACCGCAACCCCTCCAAATTCCAACAGCAGCACTATGCTCGCACACACTGCTTAGTGGCTAGGTTTATGATTCATCTTACCCCGCGTATTTGTCTTGCCCCGAGTTCCCCTATATTAATTAATAATAACCTACCCACGTAGACATTTTTTAAGGTTAGCCTGATCAGGTTCAGGCGATAATCCGGGTGTACCTATGTACGGGTAACACCTATTACGGACAGTCCGACTCCGCCCAAATCGGGCCGGGAGTATTTAGGCCCAAAATCAGGAAATACTGAAATGGCCCTACTAAGGCCGTTCCTGATAAGATCCTACTAAGGCTTCCCCCGATAAGTACCTACCAAGGCTTTCCCTGATAACATGGGAACATTTCCCAACATGGCGACAAGGCTTTCAAAAACCAGGAAGGACATGCTTAACTGTTTGCCTCATAAAATAATTTGGCTATTCTTTATGCTCAAATAATTAGTTATCGTAATGCCGATATTTATGATAAGCATTGTTATCCGCGTCGTTTATCATTGATGAAATGAATGCTTTTGATGATGAATAGAATTACAACAGATGTATTAGTTTCATCCCAATACATTATAAATATCTTTGATTAGGTGAAAGATAAAGTAGCTTTCCTTTGGTTCTTAAAGATAGGGTCCACTTTTCAGAACACGGCGATATTCTGGCCGGGTATACATGTTACGTGAAGATGTACTTGCTCCCAATGTACCCCGGCCAGAAGATTGCCATTTGCAAACATGGAGGGTAAGCCGTAAAAAACGATTTTGCGATCTTCCCGATTTGTTCCATGGGAGGGACTAATCAGGGAAATCAGACAAGGCAAGTCTGCGGTCAGGGACGGACAGAAAGTAGGAAATGCCCGGTCACATTTCTGCATGGATCGGATGCGTGTTAGAAGATTTCATCAGCTGTGTAAATATTAGAGCACATATTAGAAAGTGTCATCGTCGTAGGAAAAAGTTATAAGTAACCTAACCGTGTTTATAGATGTTTGACATTATAAATTATAATATCAAATTATTATTTATACGTTCAACGTGTCGGGGGCAGACCAATCATATGCATAACGCTTAATGAAGGCCTTAACTGTATGTATATAAGAATCAACTATAGCACGATGTTTATTTTATACGTCATCATAACAAAACATTGTAGCACGGAGAACGCAGCTCCGAACCGGACGAAGGATTTTGAGCAAATCGTAGAAAAAGTGATCACCAATGCCAAGGATTCATAGGGCAATCGCACGATACGGAGTAAAAATTACTACATAAAACTGGTTCGGTACCGTACAATTGCATTGCTCAGAGTAATATAACTATGAAGTACTATAAACTTAAAGTAGAATAGTATAATATAACTCAACCGTGCAATTATATTACTTAAGAAGTATAGTGTAATTATTAAAGTAACATAATTTCATTTTTTAAATCAAGTTTAATTTAAAATAAGTTGACAAATATATACTACCACTTGAAATTGATTGTAGAGTCCGTAAGTGCTCTGGCTGCGCCAGCGAGTATTATAATGACCTGATCAGGCAATATTATAAACGCCGGATCAGGCAACCCGAAAGCGACGTGCCCACGAAACCCGATAACGGGCCCATCGGGCAGCCTGATTAGGGCCTCATCAGGCTAACAGATGAGCCCAATAGTTGACACAACGTTATATTTTCTAGCAGGGCTCCTTCAAGCTGCCTTATAAGTGCCCTGCCAGGGCAGTCAGGCAACCTGAAGGCGCCCTGTATCTGGTCCCATACAAATTTCTAGTCGGGTTGTTCTCACGACGATGACGCTTTCTGATCTGTGCTCTGAGCTTTACGAAGCTGTGGAAATTTCTAACGTGCATTCGAGCTGCATAACGTTTTTGTCGTGTCAGTCCATAACACCTTTTTCCATGGAATTCAGAAATACATCGAAAATCCGAAGCTATGATGCTGTTGAATTGAAGTTTCCGTATGGAAAATAAGAGATTATGTGCGTCTATCGACTGCTGAGGTAGTTATAGGATAAGCCTGTTATGGCCTTACCAGGGAAAGCCTCAATAGGGCTTTATCAGGGAAAACCTTCGTAGGGACTTATCGGATAAAGCCTTCGGAGGATCTTATCAGGAACGGCCTTTGTAGGGCCATTTTAGTATTGACTGATTTCGGGCCCAAATACTCGAGGCTAGATCGGGGCAGAATCTATACATAAAAAATGGGGCAGTTCTATACATAAATCAAGTGTAAAATTGGAAAACCCTTTCAGACATTTTAAAAATGTATTGCTCAAAAACTATGAACTTCAGCAAAATTTTATAAAGAGTACATGAGTTCTAAAATTGCCGAAAATGTAGAGAAAAAAAAATCATCCCGAAAAACTTTAATTTTTGCAAAATTACTTTAACAATTGGCTATAAACAATTGAATGCTCGACTTTTCGGTGAAAAAATTGTGTTATACGGATTCAGCGGATCAAAATACATAAAAAAAAGTTTAGCTTCATCCATCGAGCTCAAAATTTTACGAACATATAATACCGTATCCGCACAGAAAAACTTTAAATGCGTTTTTCTCGAAACTATGTTTTTCAAGTCGGTAAACACTATAATTCAAAAACCACTCGATGGATTTTGACGAAATTTGGTGTGCGTATTGATAGCATTAAAAACTAGTCCTTAATCGAAGGAATTGCGTTTTGCTGAAAATTTCTACTTTTTTTAAACGATAAACGAGCGACTTTTTGGTCGAAAATCGAAAGTCATCTGTCAGAAGCCGCCATTTTGTTAATTTTTTTAAAAAAAGCTTCGATTAAGGACTAAATTTATTATTAAACTAATGATTAAAATTTTTTTTTTAATTTTAGATGATCCAGTAAGATTTTATGATGGTCACCGCAAAGCACTACATGCCGAAGCAGGTCCGACAAAGATGGCGATATTTTCATAAATAATCAATATTTTTCTTTGAAAATTTGTACGAGCCAAGTTGAAATATAACATAAAAAGTCTGTATAACCACTTTTGTAAAACAAACTTAATTACTATAACAAAAAATTATTGAAAATGCTCGTTTTTTCACGCCTCTGACTGCATCTCATTCCTTAATAAAACTCTGGCATGGCCGGTGTTTTTCTGATATTTTTAAAATTACGACAATAGCAAGCCGTAAAAAAAGGTTCGATTATCGACCAAAAAACAACTTTAATAACTAGTTATTAACAAATGGATAAACAAATCAAAAAATCATCCAGCCATATGACAAAAAATGTTATGAACTCACTCTATCCGAATTTAAAGCGAATCTCATCAACAGATCTTGACATATGAATTTCATCGTTTTATAAAACATTGTTTTCCAAAAAACACGAAAGGAAAACGGTTAGTAAGAACAGCCGTAGCAGAGTAGGCGATCCTTCACAAGGATAGTCATAACATGCGCCCGTTCTTAAATTATTACAGAATCTTTGTTCCAAATCAAACTTAAAACCCCAGTCTATAAAACTATGCAGTGAAAAATCGCATTTCTGGAAATTTCAACCTTACGCAGACTTCGCATGGACAATCCTTAACAGGCCCCTAAACAAATTGTTGATTCAGAGACCGGACAGTCCTGACAATAACCTTTGTATAA
>OX632362.1:3931048-3971918 GCA_951751655.1 Ophion costatus | reverse complement strand
CCCGTTACGTGAGGGGGAGCACTATAGTGTCGGCGCATCGAGGACGCAGATCCTTGGTTCCGTTGTAACGACCCTCGTATATCTAACGCTACCGCGCACATAGGCCATCATCGTTAATGCGCGCCATTATCTATGCTCGATCTGTGCGGGTCGCGCCCTTTTTAATTGTTTGTTTTTTTACGGGGCTATGCAAAAATCTAGCGATGAATTCGTGAACTTTGCACTTGTCGGTGATAAATTCGTTCGTTTTTTAATTTTACTTTAATTTTTATTATTGATATAGGGTAAGTCCGGAGTCGTTGGCCACGGTTTTTCAAACTACAGACGTTTCTTTACTTACGTCCATTTGTAATTAAGCTTTGAAAATTTACTTTTAAGGTAATTTACAAAAATAAAACAAACTCTTTTGAGATCAACCTTAAAATTAGTATTATTTCAAAATCACGATTGACTATTTCTCCCGGAATATCCGGATGTGATGGCCGTAGGAGTATGAGAGAGATGCTAGTAGGTACTAAATTCTATCTTCGGTTTTCTCTTTGGTTATATGTTTTGATTCTTAATTTCTTTTTAGCCACATGTAGATGACACATATGAGGCATCAACTGGGCCACTTTTTTTGCGACCTCAAATTTTTTTCAAAATCTGCCAGTGTGAAATATTAGTCAAAAGGAACGTCTGTGATTTTTTAAAGATTTTTTTACACATCCGTTCAGGATTTTCATTTTTTCACTGTATCCGAAAAATATTCATCAAACAAAAAAAAACATAAGAATTAAAACTTTTTTATTTTTTCCGCTTTATCGAAAAAAATCAAAGTCATAATTCTTCTGCATTGAGAAAATTGAAATTTGGCGAAAAAATGAGAATAACATTTTTTTTTGACCTAATAACACACTTTCGATTTCGGCACAAATTTTACAGGATGTCTGTCCCAGGGTAAAAAGTCTGCGAAAAAAATTTCAGAATGGTACCTGCAATGGTTAGGATGAAAAAAAATAAAAACCCTGCAAAATCTCATAATCGCATATGTTATTTCAAAACGAAAATAGTTGCTGCGTATTATGAGTAAACTTTTCCTGGACAAAAACAATTTGGGAAAAAAAAGTTAACTCAGCGAAATCTCATAAACATGTTTATTTCGAAGAATAATGGACTTTAGATCCAGGTACGAATTTCTCATGATGGCCGACGTTGTATAGGAATCCTCTTGAAACTGGCTCAACCTTCCCAGATTAGCACCTGCATGGAAGACGAAGAAACAAGCAATTTCATAAGAAATCGGACGCTTACGGATTTTACTTGGAGAAAATTTTATCCCGGTTACCAGAATTCAGTATAATCCATGTTTTCCAGATTTATTTATGCATTACGTTTGCCTCATTTTCTCGCTGATGTAGCATCTGATTTACTTTTGGCAGCCCGTCGTCCGAGGAGGGTTGTCTTTTTTTGGGAATGTCGTATTATCTATTAAGAAGGAATATTTCTTCAAAACTAGTTGCCGGTCATCATTCGGTTTCACCGAGTGATATTGTAACGTCCCCGGTATCGTCTTCGCTTCTTGAAACCGGTCATGCAATGACATCAGCAATGTCATGAGATCCTTTCGGACTGAAGTGTATTGACGTTTCTGTAAAGTTCTTTTTGGCTCAGTTAAACAATGCTAACGGTGTCAGAATTTGCTGCTCCGGAGTGGCCGCTTGTAGACTAATACGACTGGCCAATCGTTTCCATAATTATCGCGGCAATTCCATAGCACGTTCCTTTTCCGTGAGCAGTGCCGAAAGAGTGCCATTCTGCAGAGAAACCAAAGTCCTGTTCGTGGTTCAGAAGATTAGCAAAGCTAAATCTGTTTTTGTATTGTTGGCCTGCTCCATCAGAAACATAAATCAATGTCTTTGGGTTGAAATTTGCCTTCAGATGATCAATTATAATGCGCTGGAATAAGTACCCCGCTACGGTATTATGTCGCAAATCGTCCGAAAAAATAGCCATTGAACCATGTCGTAATTCTGATCCATCTTTGTAATAATAGACCACAGGATGGATAGTGCACTGGTCATTGTTCCAATGAAAGCCTTAGATCATATTCTGCGTTACAAATGCGTAGTTCTCAGCAAAGTCACATTGAATGATAAACTCGCCTTCGTTCAAATTCTCTTTGCGATAGTCCAAGTATTGTGATTGTTGACGAGCAATGTAGGCATGGGTCTTTAGATTTTCCATTTTGGTGCATAGTTCATTGACAAATGCATCACATGAAAATACCTGAATCTCAAACGTGGCTCGGTCGGTTTCAGTCCAATTGTGGAATTGAAGGTTTTCAATTTCTGCTTCGTCCAATACCTTTCGTAGATTCTCGGCCAAGCGTGCTGACCCCGGGCATGCATCACGCTCACTGAGGTAACATGCAGCGATCGGTGCATCACAGATAATCACGTTTATAACATCTTCGTACGTATTCAGATGATATCCTCGAATGCTCAGTCAGTCGAGAGAAATCAACAGCATCGATCATTAATTTCACGTTTTCGTGATACACGCAGACACAAACGCTGCGGGTACCACTCGCACCGGCTAAAATATAGTGCCGTGGCTTCAACTTAGCAAACATCGAAAAGCTTACAGTACAATCGGGGTGTGCCTGCAAGTAAAGCTTGTGGAGGTCCTTTAGGCTGCGGTACACCAGTCATTTTTGCTCATATTTTCGGGTACCATCCGATTGTTTTACTGAAACGTAGTCGTTTTTACCAGCCATCTGCTTCGTCTGCATTGTGTTCGTAAAAAGTTCGTATAGCTTCCACGGTTGATTCATCTACTGTCTTTCCTTATTTTGGATTAGGTGATGTGAGAATACCGCGCGAACTAGCTAAATCTATGGCTGTTTGAATCATTCGCCGAGGTGCATGAAAAATTCGCGCCGTTTTTCGCGGCAATATTCTAATTGCCCGGCTTTAGAGTGAGTATTTGGATTTTCTCGGAGCGCGTAGTTGTTGGTTCTTGAAACTTCTCTTTCAACTTTTCCAGAATTTCCACGCCTGCTTCAGCAAGCTGTAACTAGTCTTTGCCAACCATGGTATTCTTGCATTTTTTTGGTGAAGAATTAAATGACACGTCGCTTTTTTGGATCGGTACCATTGCCTCACTGCTGAACGTTTGTTGACTAGTACGTACTAAGTACATGCATTCTCAATATCAGTTTGTGAAATTGGCACGTTAATAGTTAATGCAGCAGTTTCCTTTGAAGTCGACGGCTCAGAAGATTCAGGCAGATTTCCCAAGTTTGGCACGTCGTAAGACACAGGTTTGAAGTTCATCATTTTCCCTCTGCAGTAGCCACATAATTTGCATTCTTTGATGAACGCCATTTTCTACACGTAATTACCGGAAACTGTTCGTAAATTAGGCTTTCTAAGATGGTTCTTTAAGCCAAATGGATTACAGCACCGATCAGTCAACACCATCGCTTGTTTTGTTTTATGGTTATTAGTACAATTCACGATCACAGCTTCGATAAAAAATGTCAAAATATTCTAAAGGAATCGACTGGCATTGAACACAGCATCTTACACGTTTTATTTTTGCCGAACATTCACTATTGTCAGAGTATTCGAGACTGAAAATGTAGGACGAACTCTCGATCTTATCCCAAGTCAAAATTTTCGACCCGCAAAATGAAGGCTTCCTTCCCCGAGCAGAAATCGGCGACAGCGGATTATCAGGGATCGAAAGGAGGGTGCAGTGTTTAGAAACGCTATGCGTTAGGGCTTCCGTTGAACATTCGGCATGGCAGAAAGTAGACTTTTTGACTCAAAGGAGGTCAATGAGGTCAACAGCTCAACCTACGGAACCTTAGATGGGCCTACTTCGAGCGCTTCCGCCGAGCCTACTGGCGCCCCGTTCGGCCTACTGTACACTACCAAAATAAATCTTTATTTGCTTACACTGTACACTGTACATCTACGTGTACTATATGCATAAATGTTTAATAAATCCAAAATAAAATGAATCCCTTAATTGAGAGTTTTTCCTCAACGATTTTTCATCGTAATCCGTCATCCCCTAGCGTATTGATATGATTTTATTCGAAGAAAATATTCCACCTACCTATATAAGATTCGAACCTAGTACCTTCCTATTTATAGCTACGCACGCTGCTCTTATGCTACCGAGTGCTTATAACATGTTAGTCGCAGATATAGCATAGGAGACCAAATGAATACCTATAATTGCTTGTTGTATCATATGAACTATATCAATTAGTTAATATCATTGTGATAATTAGAGAGTTTTATCGAATTACATACTATAGATTTTTCAAACATAACATATATACATATATATATGTATATAATTCCTCTCTCTCTCCACCCTCTCTACCCCCATGCCCCTTTGACATGAGTGTTGCAACAAAGACAGACCATTAGTTCAATCAAATAAATATATGGTTGGCTCTACAAAAATTGTATTTAATTTAAGTTTTGAAAAATTACTAGATCCATTTAGTGAATTCAACTAAATTGTTTTTTTAACAGATCTAACCAAAGCACAAATGTATGGAGATCAAATAAAATATTTAATTGTTGGACGTTATTAAATTTTGATTTGAATGAATCAATTATTTGAATATATTGAAATAAATGATTATAATAATGGAATGCAATAGGAAAAATTTAGTTCTACGAAAAATCTAATTAAATAAGATAAAATCAAATACACGCGGTTAGTTAAAATAAATAGTTTTTCTGTCAGTGTAGATGGAGGGTCCAGAGGGTTTATCTATATCGTCCGTAAACGTTAGGGTGTTATTATTAACACTCTAGCGTTTTATATAGATATCAACATTATATGTTATTTAGATATAGACTGCCAGCCAAAAGTTTTCGGACACTTCACATAATCGCAAAACTGGTGAGAACTGGATAATTGCCAAATAATGTTAAAGTAACATACAATAAAGTATTAAATAAATCATTTAGTATTTTACGAAGATACTATAGAGTTCTATGTAATTCATTATTCTAGAATAATTTTGCAATTATCCAAAATGATTGAAAATTTTGCAATTATCTGAAGTGTCCGAAAATTTTATACCAGTAATGTATATTCGGATATATTAATGCAACCACATATTTCAAGTATAATATATGTATATATAGTATTATATAATATACACTGCCGCTCAAAAGTTTGGATACACCAGTCGATATTTCTTGCCGCACTAAAAGTTACATAGCTTCGTAAAAAAAAGGTAACCAAATTTACCGAACGGCGCTTTGGAGGGAACAAATTCAGCTTTATTTTGCTTTTTAAAAAAAAATTTTTAATGAATTTCTCTTTCGACCTGGTACGCATTTTAGGCGGGGTCGACGCAACAAATTTGAGATAAAAAACAGGTTGAGGAGGCTTGTGTTCTGCACGGGTCACTCAAACTGGGGGGCTCGAAAGAAGGTTTGGGCGGTCTAACAGCGGCTACACTGGACCAAGAGGAGGTTTCTTCATGGCACTGAACTCGATGAATAGGCTTTGGTAGGTCCAATGGAGGCTGGCGGCTTGTTCATTACAAAAGAAATGGATCCTGCAAGGGTTCGAAGGAGGCTAAAAATTTTGACTCGGGTATTCTAAGAGAACTATCGCTAACACTCGTCGTATAACCGTTCACTCTGTAACATCCTGACGTGAAATACGTCGCGGGATAAATCTACTTCACCAATAAACGCAACAACACACAAAGTACTCAATGTCGTTTACTATCGAAAATATTGGATCCCTCTCAGTGACAATCCACTAAGAAAATTAACGCATTTAATATACAGTCGCATCCAGACTGCTGTTGAATATCGAAAATCAAAACGGTCCGTTAACGAGTAAGGCCACTGTAACGGCCCAAAAAAAAAGGTTTTTTCACTAATTTTTTGCTCCCGAAATTGAAGGTATTTGAAAAAAAACTTTTAATGGTGTTATCGGGCATGCATTAAACTTTATTATAAAATTTTTTTACAGTAAAAAAAAAACAAAATGGCGGTTCCACAGCTATCTTCCCGGGACATGTTTTGCTTCCAGGGCTCCGCGGCACGCAGCACCACTGGTGCACTTTTGAATCTAGAACAAGAAAGAAAAACCATTAATCTAGAGGGCTATAGCTAGAGAATGTCGATCGGATTTTAAAAAGTATCAATTTTTGTGGATTTGGCGTGCGTTTGAAAAAAAAAATTGATTTTTGACGAAAAAAACGGCAAGTTTTTTGTTAATAAAAAATCAATAAATAAAGTTCTTGAAAATTCCGATCGACATTCTCAAGATAATGTAAATGTTCACATCTGGTTAAAATTTCAAGTAAAAAAAATGAAAATTGTTCGAGTTATGCTGCGTGCCATTTTGAAAAACCATGTTTCGAGAAAAACGCGTTTAAAGTTTTGCGAATAGTTTTTTATTGGAAAAAATTAAAAAAAGAAGTTAAAAAAAATGTTTACCGTTAGTCTGCAATCCCAGCACCATACATTTGTCCTTCGATAGCCAAATTTTCGTCTTCTTCGTCTTTCCTGGTTGATTTTTGGAGCGCGCGCGCACTTTTGGCCGCGTCGCTCAGAGATGTCTCCGCGTGCGTGATGCGTTTGGCGTCGGCTTCGATGCAGAAATTATATAACTGTACACCAATTTCCACCTCCAACATCTTGAATATTTGCAAGACGTTGGTAAGGCCGCCATTGAATATGCAAACAGCGATATCCGTCGCAATATCTAGTACAGTTTTTCCGCTTGAGGATGATTTGGGGGCCAAACTCCAAACGGTAGCGTTGAAACTTTCGTTATTGTTTTGAGTATAGGCCCCCAAGCAACGCTCCAGCAACTCGTCCCGGCTCAATTCCATGTAGATGGGTTTGATGGCTTGATAAACCTCCTCACTCATTGGCTGATTGTGATGATACGCATCCAAGGCATTTTCTGCTTTCGCTTTCTTCCAACTGCACCAATTCTCCGAACATTTTTCGTGCTGAGGCTTTTCATCCGTTGACATTTTGTGAAAAAGGGTTGCCCAGATCTCATTTTTCATATTTTTGATGGAATCGGAATTTCGACGGATTGCTAAGCCGTAATAAATGCTTAGTTCGTCAATCAATTTGGCAGTGAGTTTTCCTCTTCCCCCGAGACCTTTTGTTCCTTTTTTTAAGTTTCTCAATCGAGTGCCCATTCTTTTTTGCACGTGATCTATGCACTCTTTTTTTTTAACATCAACATTTTCATAAGGCTTCGAATCCACGATGCCTTTGAAAGTTTTGGAATCGCCATCTCCGATATAATTGCAGTCGTTTCGGAGCAAGTTTTGACACGCTTGGCGGCGACCTTCATTTCCTAAGGACAACAAATTTTTTTTCGCACAGGACCTTTTTTTTCTTATTCTAGAGGGTTTAAACTATTTTTTAAGCCAATAAAAAAAAATCGATTTTTCAAAAAATTTACAGTGGCCTTACCCCTTAAGGGATTCGATTAATTTCCGACTATGATCGTATATGTGAAATCCGTGAATCACAAAAAACGCCACCGAATAACAAAAAATGGCGTGACTAACTGACGATACAATGTGAGCATCGTACACAGCAAATGGCAAACGAGAAAAATACGTACGGAACTGAAACGCTTTATGCTTACCCTTTTATTCCAAATATATTCTTTAATGATGTCCAAAAAATGTTTACCATAATGATGTACATAAAAATGTTTATGTAAAAATGTTTACACGCAACAACTATTTTCATTTCGAAATAACATATGCGGTTATGAGATTTCGCAGAGTTTTTATTTTTTTCATCCTAACCATTGCTAGTACCATTCTGAAATTTTTTCGCAGACAGTTTACCCAATGACAAACATTCTGAAAAATTTGTACCGAAATCGACAGTGTGTTATTAGGTTTAAAAAAAATGTTATTCTCATTTTTTAGCCAAATTTAAATTTTCTCAATGCAGAATAATTATGATTTTTTTCGATAAAGCGGAAAAAATAAAAAAGGTTTTGATTCTTATGTATTTTTTGTTTGATGAATATTTTTTCGGATACAGTGTTCGTAATGAAAATTTGAAAATCCTGAACGGACGCCTAGAACAATCTAAAAAAATCACAGACGTTCCATTTGACTAATATTTCAAACTGGCAGATTTTGAAAAAAAATGGCAAGGTTGAAAAAAAGTGGCCCAGTTGATGAAGAATGCCTCATTTTCGAATTCAGTATACTTTTGGGTACCCAAAGTTGGCACACTATGTAGAGGAAGAAAAGGATATTTGGAGTACTGGTTGTAGTTTGGAATAGCAAGGCAAAAAGACTAGAGGCAAGGAGTCTGACCGCAGTGTCAAAGAAATGACCACGGAAAACCAGATGAGAGAGGTGCACTGCTCTCCTACCGAACCGAATTGAAGTCGGCAACAAACCAGTGCCGTACAGTATAGAGAAAGCACCCTTCGCTACGGCTACTAAAACCAGTGCCGTACGATATACAAGAAGCACCCGTTGCTTCTGCTTATGAGGCGGTAATTTGATCAAATTAATTGAGAAACCAGTTGGTGAAGGAAATTTTTATATAGATAGATAGAATTCTTATATAGATAATATAGCTTGTTTTGGAGAATAATAACGAAATACGGAAATTTAGTCAATGTGTTTTTTTTCGTTGCGGAGGAAGTAGCCCACAAAATTGATTTATAGACACAAGAAAATTCCTAAGAATTTGGAATCCAGACAAAACTTTTACAAATAATCACACATCATGATACGCTGTACAGATGAAGAATAATAACGAAATACAGAAATTAAGTCATTGTTTTTTTTTTTCATTGTGGAAGCAGTAACAAACAAAATTTATGTATTGACACAAGAAAATTCATAATTTTGAATCGAGACAAGGCTTTTACAAATTATCACAAATTATAATACGCTTTACAGATAAAGAGTAAGGCAATACAGAAATTAAGTCAATGTTTATTTTCGTTGCGGAACCAGTAACAAACAAAATTCATTTATAGACATAAGAAAATTCATAAGAATTTTGAACCCAGATCAAACTTTTACAAATTATCACACATTATGATACGATGTATAGATAAAGAATAATAACGAAATACAGAAGTTAAGTCAATGTTGTTTTCGTTGCGGAAGCAGTACTAAACAAAATTTATTTCTAGGTACACGCCAATTCATGAGAATTTTGAATCCAGACAAAACTTTTACAATTGATCACACATCATATTCACACATTATAATAAGCTGTACAGATAAATAATAATAACGAAATACAGAAATTGAGTTAATGTTTTTTTTTTCGTTGCGGAAGCACTAACAAGCTAAATTTATTTATAGACACAAGAAAATTCATAAGAACTTCGCATACATAAAAACACGAAAGGCAAGATTTTTCCTAATGCAGTTAAGGCATACTGCGCCATGTAGGAGTGACTGATTTCGTTTAAATCTTTTTTTTTAACAAGAACAGTTTTAACCGCTTGTTCTGCAAGCGATCTATTATAAGTGGATTGATACTGGCATCCCGTTTGATCGGTATTTATAACGTAATCCAGGTCGAAATCAGGGATGATGACTTTTGTTTGCATCTGGAATAGCTCTGCAGCTGCTGACACTTCCTCCATTGTGGCGTGCTCTTTTGAGCTGATAAATTTTTTGATTTTCCGCTGCCTGATCCGATGATGTTTTTTGAAACGTTTCACCCACCTCCGGCTGACTAGGAATTGAAAATTATTCGACAAAAACGTGAACGCAGAATTCATCGCCCACTGTTGCCGACTCCTCGTCGTCACCTTAACACGAATAAAATGTAATTAGTTGCATATTGGACTTATGGTATCCTTGGGTTTTTATGCTTATTATAATTTATACTTTTCTTTGATGACTTACTTATTATTTTTCTGCGAAATATCTATACCATAAAATATATTACCTGCTTCATGTTTTGCCGAGCTTCGAGGAATCGTTCGTATGTTTCTATACGATCTATAGTGTTCAATCTATTGTGTTCCATTTATCGATGTGTGGTCCCCCTTTTTTGACGTCGTCTTTCCGTCGATACTGCAATTACTTATGTTTCAAGCGAGAACATCCGTGCACTTGCAATGATTTTAAGCTCCATTTTGGATGAGCTGCTGCAAGAGCGACTGCTCTTTCTTCGTTCCACAAAGGAATATACTCTTTTGGCGCTGGCGCGAATTCTTCGGCAACAAAATCTTCGTTATCTTCTTCTACATGCTTGCACTATAATGTGCAGAATTGTTGACTGTTTAGACTTTCAATTTAGAGAAGAAAAAAAAGAAAATAACGCTCATAAAAATAATACTCACCGCTTCATACTCTTGCAGTTCATCTATCTCGTCGACACCTATAAGCTCCTCAATGTGAATTATTTGTCTCTCTGTCAACATGTCGAGTATTTCAGAAGAAATCGCTTCGCCCGCTGCGAGGGACGTGAAGGAAATCACGCTTGGCGGTGTTTTGTGAGCAGATTCAAATTGCCGAGCAAAGTTTCGGTATGTGTTAAGGCATTAGTGAGTTCAACCTGTGACTGCTCATCACTCTCTTCCATTTCTGATGGAGTTTTTTGTGATGATCCTGCTCCTGTTACAGCACTTGCTTTCTCCATTTTGTACTTCTTTTCGCATGTACACTCCACGAACAAGAAGCTACGCCTGAATTCCGTTAGGACTCGTCGGACGGGTACGCACAGCGTAAGAGGGGATGACAAAAGAAGGGCAGGGAAAATAAATACAGGTAGCAAACGTTGCCCAAATATTACGGATTGAAACTACAGACGGTTTGCTAGCTTCGAAATGTTATTTTTAAATCGCCTTGAAAGTGTGCTTCGAAGAAAATAACATCGCGCAATAAATTAAATAATGACCGAATACTGTGTTATAGTTAATTATTTCCTGACCATTGATTCTAGCGTTAATATTGATTTTTTTGTTCATGTGATCATAATTTTATTTAAACGAACTACACAGTATTGATTAATATATGTTTCGATGCGTTTGTAAAAATAGTTTCATTAGAAAATTAGATAAGTATGGCCAATCAATCATTTTCATTAAAATCACGAACGATTGAGAATTAAAAAAAAAAAATAACAGTTTCGAGCGGCTTCGAACCCCGGTCGTTAGGTTGCTAACCGGGCCCCTTGCCGCTGCGCCACACTCATACGCTTAGCGATATGCATAATTTACGGGGATAAGAGGGTCGCATGGAACTTTGGCGTGGTTTTTCTCAAAAACCAGGGCGCTTTAGAAAGAATCCCTTTAGCGTGGCACTCTGGGGAAGTGCCCTCACAATATAGCTGAGACTCATCCAAATCCGTTTGTATCATACTTGCCACTCCCCTTGTAAGTTAAACACGGTAAATATATTTTGAAATACTCCTATTCCAAAATACCTGCACCCCATCTCGAAAACGGAATGGTGCCATTTTGCGTTCAAACTAAAATTGTAACCAGTAGCGATGTTCAGTTATTTTTGATAGCTTGCAGATATATAGTATATGAATATTGCTTCAATTTCATGAACGTTTTATTTGTTTACACTTCACAGAAAAAAATCGCAGACCAAAAACGAAACGGTATTCCAAATTATGTCCCTTTCCTCTACTGAAGCCAGTCTTCGATGAGACTGGTTTCGTAAACATTTATTTCTGCAACATTTCTTGTCATCGTCTTCTTATATCGCCTTTCTCAGGTCTTCCTCGGTACTAGGTAATAGCAGCCGCATGAACCGAAGATGCATAATTTTTCACATCTCTGATAGCTGATTTTAATTATTCTTCAGTCCAGTTCCCTCGCAGAGCAATTGCTTTTCTGTAGTACTTATTAAGTATCTAAAACCAATGTAGAAAAAATTAATTATTTTAACACATCACAAATAATAGTATGGCCATCATACATCGACTGTACGTGGCCATTCCTCCTGATCTTCCGGGAGTGATAGCCACGTCTAAAATGTAAACAAATAGAAACAATTCATGCGCAATCTTAAGGTTATGACAAAGCACTGTCCGTGGACTATTCAAGAAATGCAAAAATAACCATTACTTTTACAAAATAACATTACAAGAATGTAAAACATGAATCCTTGGAAACAATGTTAGCAATAGACAAAACGTTTAACTCTTCCTTGACACACTTATACCATTTGGCCTCGGCTTTGACACACTGGGTTAATTTGACCAGGATAGTACTTCATCCACCTGCCCTTAATATCCCTTCGGTCAGTTTATGCTGAAAAACTCCGGGATATACTTTAAAAAATTTTATATATGCCTGCATGAATAAAATTCGTAAAGTATAGAAATGATTTCTTGGAAAACATTATTGAAAACTTTCAGTTTTAGGGAAGTTAGCATTCTATTTCAAATTCGTCTGTTTCAACCAGCCCATTGGGTCAAGGAAGAGTCAAAAACGATCGTACCTGTGTTTCATTTTTTTTGCCAAACTTTTGCTCGCACACTTACACCTATGCACGACACCAAGCAAAATAAAGGGGTGGGAATACTTTTAGGCAAGGAAAAAAATTGCTGATTTTTGTTTTAAAAAGAAAGATTCTTCACCATTTTTGAGACTCAGCGTATGTTTTATTACTTCGTTTGGCTGCAACATGGTATTTTTTTTAATTTTTAAAAAGCCTAGATATATGGTACGATCTTTTAAACTGCATTTTGAAAACTGGCGTGACGTCTAGCTGATAAACTAATCGACCGATACTGATAAAATTTGGTATAAATCTTTCCAAATTGTCTAACCTTATTGTCTAAAACTTCGAAAATGAAAATGAATGACTCTATCTTGAAAATGAAAAAAAAAGGAATTTTCTAATGCAAATGTAGCCATTTTTTCAAAAAATGCAATCTTTTTGCTTCAAAGCGTAACATTTCATAGTTTTTAAACATTTCTCACTTTTTCTTGGTTGATATTCCGCGTTAAGTATTAATGAGAGAAAAGTTTGCGTTGGCTTTTTTTCAGATAAATCCCGCCGACGCTACGTGTGACGCCGTCCGAAAATCCGATTAGAAGACTGTGCAACGTCTTCTAATCGCCATTTTTAAAGACCAATAAATAAATAAAAATACCACCCAACAGCCAAAAGTGGTACTAAAACATACCCTAATTCTAAAAAATGATGACAAAATGTTTCCGTTAAAAAAATCATGAGAATCAACAACTTTTTCCTCACCAAAAAATATCTCCCTCCTTAAGCAGTAACAGGTGACATCAAGGGACCCAAAACATATTTCCATTGGCCATCGTCTCTCCCCCATGGCCAACTCCCCGGAATATTACTTTTGATTCAGCTTGAACGGACTCTTTTCGTTGTCGCAATAAATCGATGAAAATACCGAGGACTCGCGTTCCTGTGCTGCTATTGTTGTTGCAATGGGAAACCCGTGCGCAGCTCTTCTACCGATGTGACGTCGCGGTTCCACCGGATATACGTGCGCCTACATTACACTTATTGCGAATGCAATGGCCAGTCGTTTATTAGATCCGCTACTCTCGAAGCTTATAATTTTGCACGGGTACGTAAGTCTGTACCACGCACAGATACTTATACGGTAACGTTGTTTAATGCCCTTTGTATTATATATATATATATATATATATATATATATATATATACATATATAAATGTTTACGAACTCGTGTCTGTGTGTGTGTGTGTGTGTGTGCATTACTTATATACCTAAGTCGAGACTCGCTGTATCGGCCGCATATCGCATGCGAGTAAGAACGAGAGTCGGGCTTTGGCGAGAGTCAGTAGGGTTGCACGATTGGTTCATGCCCGCGCACGTCTCTTCATAAACATCCATACCGTGTATATATATATATAAGGTTCTACATATATACATGCCAGAAGAGGAAATTGCCGCGAGTTGTACGATACACGCGATGCTACCACAACTTTCCCGCGCTTTATATGTCCCTCATGGCTACCAGCCATACATAGCTAGCACGTGTATTTTTTGTCGTGTAAAATAAAACCAGATAACGATTAGTTTTTCAAGATTTCTTGCCTAGAGATTAAAGGAAGGATGCAATTTTTTTCGGATAGAAGCATACCGTAAAATATGAGCTGACAAAAAACGTATGATAATCAATCATATTGTAGCTTGATATTGTTCAGCAATTGAGGCAGTGTCGTTGTCTAGAGGTCTTGTCCAGTGTCCAGTGGCAGTGTCGTTGTTTTGGAGGTAATTTTTTAGGAGGGAATCACTATCAAACTGCTCCAGTCTCCTTTTTGAAATGTTCTACTTATGTTTATTAATCCTTCAAGCATGTGTAGAAATTGAGATTTAAAAACAATGGTAAATATTCGCAAGCGGGTGGCTCCTGCTAGATTCAGGCTAATTTTTGTTTGGGTTTATTTGGGTCAGTGGGGCTCACACTGATTCTAGCAGAACCTTTACTTCCGAATATTTACCAAAAAAATTATTACCAGGATTTTTTCTACGTTTGTTTGGGTTGTTGTTGTACTTTAACTTGTTAAAGTTGTACTTTAACAATCCTTCGGTCGATGTTTATTGAAAAAAGATCAGGGATGCACTTTAAACATTTCTTCATGTGTCTGCATAATTAGAAATTTGGGAAATGTCAAACTAAGCGTTCTGAAAAATTATTGAAAATTTTCAATTTTGGAAAAGTGAGCATATTACTAAAAATTAATGTGGATCAAAATTACCCAGTGTGTCAACGTAGGGTTTATTGTGTTGTAGACATTGTATGGATGTGAAAATAAAACCAGACATGATCTTAATCGGTATTAGTGTTGTGATGTTTGGTACCAGAGTCAGCAAAGGAAAAATCTTCAAATGACGGCATGCTAAACTTTGATTATTAATTTTTCCTATTTTTCTGACGAATCCACGAGACTTATTTTTTTTTTTAAATTATTTACACTAAAGGTGTGTGCCAAATTTGAGCTCAATCGGGGAATTGGTTATAGGGGTATGGTGGGTGCCTAAGCATAATTTCGAAAAAATATGTTTAAGGGGTAGGCTATCGTGACAACCCAAAAATGAGGGTTACTGGAAAAAATTAATTTTGAAGCAATAAATAGAATGATTAAAAAATGGTGTGAACATTTATGTTTGTACATGTTTGTACATAAACAAAGTTGTGTACCAAACTTCATGAAAAAATATCAGTAATTAAAGAGGCTATAAACACTTTCCGTAAGAACCATCGAACGTGAGGGCTCAACGGTGTACTTCATTTTGGCCAACCGTTCCATCTGAAACAAAAAAAACGAATTTTTTTTCTGAAAACATAATATTGGCTAAGGCTTAACCGAGCTTGTTTGATTATCGTGTTTCAATTAAAAAGATGTTAAATTTTTATTTCCATTTTTCTGCTAAATCGGCCATCATTATTGTCAATAACTAATGGAAAAAAATGTTAAGAAGAAACATGTCGGTCAAGACTAAACTATTGTTACACTGAAAAAGTGTATCACATACCAAGTCAATCCGTTCATTAGATCTCAAGAAATCGAGTACACCGTTTTAAAAAACATAATTTCGAAAACACGTGTTAAAATTTGACTAAAAATTCACTCGCTGTAATAATAAGTGTACCTTCAACCTTCGTTCCTGCGTTCCTGCGCCATATATTGGACCTTCCTCTTCAATTCGAGTTGCCTCAAGCGACGATGAATTTTTGGAAATTTTCAGAGTAGCCTAACCCTTTAAAGTTTGCTGCGTTTCGACCGCGCTCTTCGATCGTGCTCTTTACAATTTCTATAACTCAGCTAATTTCATGAGTATAATTAAACGATTTTTACAGGAATATTCCAAGGGTCTGTAGACTGATGAAATTAAATATTTAAGGGGCCAGTCCACTTTGGAGCCACGAAAAAAGGCTATTTTCGCGATTTTTTTTGAGGATTTTATAAAAGATATGAATGTAAAAATTGTTGGGCTTGATAAATAAAGTCGTGAAATACATTAAAAAAAAAATTAATTCATTTTTAAGTACAAAAACTATAGTTTAACGTAACGCTTCAAAACTAGGTGGACTAGGTAGCTCCATCACAACTCGGCAACAGCTTGTCTGAAACAAAAAAATCAAAGTCCATTAGATTCACTGTGACACCAGCTACAAAATGACCCTCGGATATAAAAATGTAATAAAAAATAAAAAAAATGGCATATGAAAAACGACAAAAGTAAAAAAAACGCGTTTTTCCGCAGTTTTTCGCAAATAAAAAGAGTAAAAATCAAAACTTTGAAACCATAGAGGGTCATCTTGTTACGAATCATGTTTACAATATGTGGTTCAAATTTCAAGAGAATCGGTTTATTAGTTTTAGAGATACAATGGAGCTAGATTTAAAAAAAGGCTGTTTCGAGAAAAACGCGTTTGAAGTTTATACTATGAAAAACTCTTACCTAAACTCAATCAGCAATTCCTGCACCGTACGAAATTCCTTCTGATTGCTCATCATCGTCGATTTCTTCAAGTGAAATTTTAAAACTGAAAGTTTTAAATTTTCAAAGTGAACTGGCCCCTTAATAAGAACGGACTTTTTCAAACGTCTGGACAACAATACTGCCTTAAGAATAAATACTGAAAGATTTGGTGTTCCGAACTATGTGTAATTCTGTTTTTTTCTCTTTCCCTCTCCTCTTGTCTTCTGTGTGTTTTTTCTCGCTCTCTCCGTCTCAGTTTCTTTCTTTCTCTCTTTCTCTCTTAAGCCCATCAGAAAAGAGCTCCTCGAGCGTTTCTTCCAAGTTTTTTTCTCCTTCTCTACTGGCGTTCACACAACCTGTAATCGTGTATGCAAATCGTCACACGCTTCTCGCGGCCGCGATGTGCCGGATGGGTGAAGCAATCGTCTCGCAATCGTGACTTATTAAGTCGTTCTGGTATTTTACCGTGTGTATACCACTCGCGCTTGTACTCGCGTTGAATCTCCGTCGGGAGAAGCCTCTCGCGCGCACTTTTCGCAAATACTGTTTTGCGTATGGCTGCCAATATGTATGTACGATCGCCTTGACCCCCCTCGAGTTCTCATCATCGCTATACGCCGCTCGGGACTTTGTAATGCGGTTGGCTTCGCGATATCGTGTTTCGGTGAGATCAATCGTGATCGTTTTACTAGGCACAGCGGGCGAGGGAGCTCGAAGTGCCTCGAGAAGCTCTATCTCGTTAACCGTTCTGCGCCATAATCGGCCAAAAAGATCGATCGCACCATTGATACCTGTGGTTTCTTGCGCATTTGTATGTATATGCGTATGAAGCAAAAAAAACGCACTTGCACCAATAATATATCACATACTAATATTATTGGGATGTTTAATAAGTTCTGACTGTTTTTTTTCGTGAAAATTAAGCTTAATTTTTAGAAAACTGTTGTGTGATCGATGCCTGTTGATTCTGCAGGTTCAGCTGGCGTCTGACATGAGTCTTCATAAAGTAATGCCACTAATTCAAATCATCCATATTTTAGTCTGGGGTCGATCCGACCCCAGACGTTTTTCAAATTGTTGTATTTCGGTAAATGTGACTTTTTTGGTATAGACGTGTTTTGTAATCAATGATTCTCATTTTGTGGGCCAAAATGTATTTTTTAAGAAAAACAAAAATTAAGTGCCCAACCATTCGTTCAAACTGGGAGATGCGCTGAAAAATACGTACTTGCAGGAACAAGATAATGTTGTTTTTTCAAAATATAAAAAAAGTCCTTCGAGGTTTTTAAAGAGGAAGGTTTGTAGATACGAAAAAATGACAGTGTCGACCGTCTTTCCACAAAGTATATTTATTCGGAGGTTTAAATTTACCCATTTTTGAGATAGTGAAAAATGGGAAACATCGACTCCTCTGGCAGATTAATTGTTGGAAACTTATATTTTCCACTTTTTTTAACTTCAATGACTTATTATTATTCACATCTACCGCAATCGATGCATAAGTACATTCGGTGCTGGTTGCACACAGCCCTCCTGCATAACAGACACTTTCTTTTAGTTTTATGATCGGCATTCTGAAGACATAATTTACTATAGTAGCGCAAAATAAAAAATATCTATGAGCATTTTCTATCGTAACTCACTTATATCTAGTAATAAATACCAGATTTCATGCAAAAACGTTTTCTCTTTCACCGCACCACTGCATAAACGGGGTCGGTTCGACCCCAGGTCCTTTTTCGACATCTGTCCTCAGTACACGGGCAGGATGTAGGATGGGAGCTGAGTGTCAACCTATAGAGTAGGAGCCGGGAATCATTCAAGTGCTGTACTGCAGCCGAATGTATTAACCCATTTTGCGATACAGTCAGTTGAAAAAAAATGGGGTCAAAATGACCCCGTGTGCAGTAGAAGGGTACACGCTCGCAGTTCTGGTAACTCCATCTATTGGAAAACAGCTAGAACTTGTTGAACGTCCCAATACTTTTTGTTAAGGATGTTGAGTCCCAAATCGCAAATGATGATAAAATTCTGAGAATTTGGTATGTTTTTGTATGAAGTATTTCAGAGGTCGTGTAAAAATTTCACGACAATTAGGAAGCTCGTTATTGAACAATTAACATTCACGAATTAAATGTTGTTTTATGGAAACTGATGTAACTTTGCAATAAGTTTTTTTTTTGACCTCTCAATTTTATAATATCTACAATATACTGAAAGCAACGGAAACAAAACGAAGTTTATTGATAAATTTTTTTTTCCTTTTAGAAATTGTTCTTAACAAAATGTTAATTTTTTAATAACGAGCTTCCTAATTGTCGTGAAATTTTAACACGGCCTCTTGAATACTTCATACAAAAACATATCAATATTTGAGAATGTTCTTATCATTTTTTATTTTAACCCTTAAGGAGGTTGAAGTAACGATGATAGAATTCTGAAAATTTGGTATGTTTTTACATGAAGTATTCAGGAGGTCGTGTAGAAATTTCATGACGATTAAGAAGCTATTTATTGAACAATTAACATTTACATGTTTCATAGGGACTCAACATCCTTAAATAAATTTATTCAAATAAGCAAAACGGGTTTTCATTTTGTGGTATTAACGAGGAGAGCAAGCTCGTCGCACCTGCTTCGGCAAATTGTAGAACTTCAACAGATATTCCGAATTGAGAAGCAAAACAAGAGAGACTTGAGAATAAATATGGCATTCGCTGGTGCGAATGTACGCACTGTGACTTGCGAGACAAAAACTATACGACTCGAGCAAAATATTAACTACGGTTAATGAGGACTGTTACTCTGCGGTGAGCCGTTCGCGAATTCATTTTTGACGCGTGTGCACCGGAATCACGTGCAGCGGAAGTAAAAAGAGTGCTTTTCTGTATCACGCAGGGAGCGAAGGAAGAAACCGAAGCAGCGACTTCGACGTCGGATGGGGAAGTTCTGTGAGTTCCTGTCGAGTTTTTTTTTGTCAACGGTATTCACCGGGCGCGTTCGGCCGAGAGATTTTTGCTGCGATGTCGCGTACGAGAGCATTGCGGGACGAAAAAAACCGGGTAGGGTACAGGAAATCGACGAAGGGGGGTTCTATTATATTCCGGAGTTTGATCGAATTAGCTTGATGTAATTCAAGAAGGTTTTGGCCAGGCTCTTTGACGGTTTACCGTCGATTTTCTCTTTATTCAGGGGAGTGTTAAGGGTGTTTTTGGCCCTTGCAATATTTGCCTGGTGTTTAGCCGCAATCACAAGCACGGGTCGGAAAAATCCGGCTACTTTCGGTGGTGGAAGGCATTCTCAAGAGATTGGCGATCTTTATTGGTATTTTTATGCGTTCTATTGCCGTCGCGTGCCACGGTGGGGAGCTAGTGTTGTTTGTGATTAATAGAACAATCAGCAAAATCGAAACTAGCACCTGGGAAAGAAGTGGCGCGAACGTGGCGCACATTTTCATTGCGCTGTACAAATTGATACAAAACGCCTGCTTCTTGCGCAGGCCTAAAATATGAAACTCACTGGAAGAGCTTAAATGTTAAGGCAGTGTTGTCGGGAAATTAAAAAAAATCTTTTTCTTTCAATTTTGTGTTATTATTTTACAGATATTTTTTAATCGGGTACAAACTGATTAATAATACTCATAAAATTAGCCGAATTATAGAAATTATAAGGTGTACGTTCGGAGCGAACGGTCGAGACGCAGAAACTTTAAAGGCGTTTTTATCGAAACTATGCTTTTCAAATCGGCAGCCACGATATCTTGGTAATCAATTGACTGATTGAGCTCAAATTGAATTAAATTTTATCTAAATTAAAAGTAATTGATTAAAAATTTATTTTAATGGTAAATATTCGGAAGTGGGGCTCCTGCTAGAATCAGGCAAGAGCCCCACTTCCGAATATTTGCCAATTTAATTAAACAAACGTACAAAGTCCATGACAATATACATTTTTTAATTTTATTTTTATATATTGGTGAAGGATTAATAAACATGTGCATTTATTATTTTAGTATATTTTTTAGTTATCCCGTTCTTAAAATAACGTCGAAAACGGCGCTCTAGACGACGATACTGTCCTAAACGTTCATCTGTTAGAATTTCTAAAAGCCTAAAAATTTCCTAAGCCTACGAATTTCTAAAAATGTAGCGAGTCGCGATCATAGTCAAACTGCTATTGAAACAGTCTTACTTCGTGCAAACCGTTTTGGAGAAGGGTGCATCAACAGACTTTGGGTTAAAATGGATTCCAGCGGCGTAATAATAGTATCGCCTTTCTCTTTCTTGCCACATTACTCGGATGATACTATCATCCGTGTGATATACGAAGGTGTAGCAATCAACTTTATCCCAAGGTAAGAAGTCCTAATCTGATCGGCTGTCAAAATCTAGAAGCGTCATGCTGTACAGGATGTTATTTTCAACGATTTGTAACTTATTAGCCACTGCAAGAAGAATAATGCGCCATATTGACGAATAAATTAAACATCGCTGTAAAATTATGAAAATTTGGCCGATTACATTTTTATTCAATTGGAGCGTGTTGTTAGTGTCCTCTCTTCGGGATAATACGATATCCGGGGCGTTTTGACAAGTTTGACAAGTTTTGACCGTTGATTCTTGATAGTTGAACCAAAATAATATGAATTTCAAGAATAAAAAATGTGCCGTTTCGTCTTCCTTAAAGAATTATGAGCGCTTTTAGTGGTAATTGGAAATATGTCAAAATTCGACGTTTGTTGTTGGCTCATGGGTATAATAACTTTATTTTATCGCAAATAATGGAAATTGATCGGGCGAGCGTCGAAAAGTATTTCTATGTTTGGGTTTGTTTAGTGGTATCATATAAATACCTTTAAACGTAGTATTTATATGATTTTGAACATAAATTCCGAGATGATAATGCTTTATTTATTCATATTCTCTGTTTATTTATAACAATAACAATTGTTCCATACAATTACTACACTAAATTACTAAACGATATATTTTACATAAATTTAGAGCCTCACAGGTCCGAAGAGGGATGAACCGTATCGTTTATCCCACTTCGGACTCCTAGCGATTAAAATGACTACTTTACTATCTGTCTAGTCCCACTTATAAGCGAGCAAAACATGGTAGTGGTATTCAAAATACATTTTTGGCTTTTGAGGCACTGTTGAAACTATAAATTTCCAAGTTACCTTACCTGACGTTCCTTGAAATTTTGAAATTCCAAAAAACTTCATCTTGGATAGCTATCGAAAAATTAAAATTTAACCGCAAAATAAACGAAATATAAACTTTGACCACTCTTCATATTTTGTTTATTTTGACTCGATAACCCTAAATGCACCGTCAAATCTTGGCGCCCCGGATTCGAGACGCCAAGACATCTCTTGCCCATCTGTTAATGGCAAAATCTGTCTAGGCCTTATTGCGCCGCAACTTTCCTTTTCGTGACATTTAGGGAATATATAGTACCTGGGTTATGACTTTTCGGCAGAATATCATTTTTGGCGTCTGGTGTATTCAGATTCTGACAGCCTACCAACCAATCTAACCATTCCCTATTTTTATCCTCGACTCACAGAATACACTCGCTGATGTCGCTTGTGATCCCAAAGTGAATTGAATATGATCTGCAAAAATACCGTTCCCCACCATTCGAGTTTTCACACCTGTATCTAAGACCACATGTCCAGCGTTTGTTTACAGCAGCTCAAAATATGTGAAGCCAGATGAGAAGATTACTCGAATATTACATTATGACGCCTATAAAGTAGTATGCTGAACTGTGACACGAGAGCGTGCGAGTTCGAACGTTTACTTAGGGTCACGTTGCATTGTTCGATGTGTACCCGTGCACACGTATTGAGACTCGCATTTATGGTGCACGCACGTATACATGACGTGTGATGCTGTATCCCGGTGACGTGGGAATCCTGCTGGGGTGATCACCCCTGGTAAGGACCCTCTACGCAGCTTGGCAAATCGCCACGGGGCCATGGCTAATCAGTCGATCGCTTCTCTATATATAACTTTGACAAATTTGTGAGCCCTGATGACAGATATGCCATTGCACTCTCTCTCTCTCTCTCTCTCTCTCTCTCTCTCTCTCTCTCTCTCTCTCTCCCTGCTTTCTCTCTTGAGCTGCAGGAAGATCGAGCGATACGTCTCATTGAAAAGAGGAAACGTCAGTGGACGGAACAGGGGGAGCCTTCAATTAGCTGTTTCGATCCGTTTGACACTTAGCTTCTTTTTTATCTTTACTGCGATTTTCTACTATTTGGATCCCCGTCGGAGATTGAAACCCCAAACTTGATAGACCTTCAACAACGAGTCAGCGATCGCTGAAGACACGTGTCACAGATTCCATTTTATTTCATGCGAAACACACGACGATCATACTTCGATCAATGAAAACACATCTATACCGATCACAATCAACGTATCCTTTCTTCGCGAAACACGATGTGTCTCCGATAATGCAAGCATACACTGAAAAATGCTTGGGCTGCCTGAATCCGTCATTGGCGGATAGCAACATATTATTTCTTGAAAAAAATGGAGTGTTGAGCTTAGGTGGTAGGCCCAGTAGTCGTCATGTTTACACGTTAAATAAGTATTTTAAGATAAGAATTAATCGTTTGTGCAGATCTGCGATACAAGTATATTCGCCATTGTTACACTTTGTTTTCGTCTTCAGGAATAATCAAATCAAATATATTGAGTTACGGTGTCTATCTGCGATTTCGGCCGAATCATTCATTTGGAGGTTAAAGTGAACTGTGTCACATTTTGGGGCATTCGAAAATGCATGGGGACTTCCGTGAGGTAAGTTTGTCTTCAAGTTATAAATAAGCATTTTGGTTTTGTGTGCAGCATAGAACATTATAGTTTTATGCAAATTGCGTTCCGTTGGCATAAAAGTTGATATATTTGGAGTTTGAAAAAACAATGTTGTTCACACTTTGACAAAATGAAAGGTACTGAAAACTAAAGCCTGATGACGACGCTTTAACATGAAGGTAGTTAGGTTATGGTCCCGATGCGATTTAAGACAGTAACGACCTCTCTTGTAAATCCTTTGAAACTTACTTGTACCCCTAATAGTTGTTTTTAATTATCGAAAATGAAAAAAATGATAATTCTGACATTCGTAATTTTTTATCCTTTTAATGAATAAAGTTGTATGTAAGAGGAATTTGTCTTAAACTGTCTGTCAATTGTTTTAATAAAAAGCAAAAAGGTTGTAACTGTCTAAAAATGATTCTGCAATCCTGTATGCGGACACAATAGAGTCAACAAAGGCCTACGGATTTTTGCATAAGTAGTTAAACCAGTTTGAACGCATGTGACGATTAGTGGGACATCCACATTACTAGACCAACCGCCATGGCGGCCTGACGATGACTCGTACAATAGCGTTTTGTATTATTTACGAAATATTTTCTCGAAAACTGACCCAGGCGTGAGAATTTCGGGACTACGTTCTGGTTCGTAATAAAGAAAAAACTGATTGAGTATGACTCAAAATAACTTCTACCCATTTTCCAGATTAAGCTGTATACACTTGCAAAGTCGGGTGATCTGCTCAAGGGCATATGCCACACGCCTCCGACTGCTTCGAAATTTTTAAATGGAATTTGTCCCAAATGAAACAACCAATTGGAATGAAATTTGTTGTGTGCATGCAGAACGCTTCCTCCGAGAGCATGGTTCTCGCAATGTTCCAAAATATCGAAAAAAAATGTACAGTTTGTGGTTAGCACGCGAAAAACTGAATTATTATCCATTGCATCGCATTTTCAGTAATTTGGCGAGAACCATGCTCTCGACAGTGAAAAAGCACACATTTTAAGCTTTGTTTCACTTGTTCATAAGCAAATGACGGAGAAAAGTCATTTTGAAATTTTTACATAAATGTAGCAAAAATTTACCGACAAAGCTCAAAATATTGTCTACCAGACCGACAATTTAGTTAATCTGTTTGCTCACTGGCGGCGCGCAACTCGCATCGATAATTTTTACCAACCGCGCTCGCCTCCTTCCGGAATAGTTTGTTTTTTGACAGGTCGAAAACAGGAGCTATAACCTCGAAAATTCGTTCGAAATATATTTCATACGATATGTAATAGTGTGTGATAGAGTGGAGTTTGTTTTCGTCGCGTTTTGGTGAGTTTTTTTTTGCTGTGAAGAACGAAACGAGCCCGGTGGTCGAGGGCAACGCGTCAAGACGCCGGCACACCACCGACAAGAAATCCCGACAACGAAACCAATCATAGAAATAATCGCCGAGAACACCGCCGCGGCCGATTACACGAAGAAGAAGATCGAGGAACATAGTGACAGCGAGAAGCCGAAGGAGAAAACACCGGAAACCAAGGTAAGTACGTGATATCGTACTCAACGGCTTCGGGGATTTCAAAACTTATACCCGGGTTGGATGCACTGAGAAAACTTTAGCCTCAACTCGCTGAGGGTGAAATGCTCATCCAGGTCAAAGCATGTTGCCTCAACTACCAGGATCTCATGACACCGAGTCATCAATTCTCCACGGTAAACTCCGTTCATCATGGACTCCGAGTGCGCTGATGATATCAAAGCCGTTGGCAAGGGACTCAAAAAGAACTAACTGTGGAGCTCATCGCGGTTCCGGCTACCTCGGTTTTTCCTCTACCAGCCGGAACGAGCTACTTGTGACAACTATCACCATGAAATACACCGTCGTTTACGTACTGCTGTTCAAGGTTGCATGTATTATGCCCGGCAAGAGAATTCCGATCCACAGCGCCAGCGGAGGTGTGTGCCAGGCAGTCGTTCAATTGCCAAAGACGGTCGACGACGTCCCAATCTCTGGTATTTGCAGCAAATCGAAATCCGCGGAGCTCAAGTCGCCCAGCACGATTGATCATCTCCTCGAGAGGGTACTATCATTGTTCTCGATTGTGTCGGTGGCAAGGAGTGCAACGCAGGATGTGCCCTGAGAAAATATGTTCTCAATGACTCGAGCAACGGCGTGACCGGCGTTGGAGAGAGTTTCTGTTAGCAGCTCGGAAAGTTCAAATTTAAGTTGTGAAAAATTATTGAAAATATTCAATTTTGAGGAAGCGAGCATTTTATTTGAAATTTGTCCGGGTCAAAGTGACCCAGTGTGTAAAGGAAGGAGGATACCGCTGACACTGCCTATTTTCGACCGTTACGTTTGAAATTTTTTTACAGAAAGCAATAAAATTCATAGTTAAAAGAACTTTTGCGCTTTATTAGATATATAAGTATGTAAAAAAGGTTATTTGTTAACAGAATAGAAAATGGCGGTGCACGAGTCGCTATAGCACTACTGATTTTCAGTCAACCCTCTTCATGCCGTTGAAGTTTGCATCGTTGAAATGCAACGAAAGGTCTTGTTTATATTTTATTTTCCATATTTTTATTGTTATCGAAAATATTTTTTAAATTATTTATATTACAGATCGCTAATTAAATAGATATCTTGAAAAATGGTTGGAGGATTTTTGTAAGCAAAGGTTGCCAAAATATAAAAAAGGACTTCGCAAATTATAATTTTTATTGCGGTCCAACGATGCAAACTTCAACCTCATACCCTCTCCGCGGAACGTAGTAGAACTATCATAGATTTAATGGCGGAACTAAGAGTAAAATATTTTCGTTTATTACGTTAGTTTTAGCAGTCAAGTATGAGCGGAAACTTCAAAATAATGTTTAAAAAGAGACGAGTTAAATAAAAGTTCGTGTTTTAAACCATACTTATGATATTCTACTCCAAAAATTACAGGGACAGAAAATTTCTTTATTTTTTTAGCGTTTTTTGAAGCGCTGTGTCTATGTGAAAAATGGTCGCATCGAGATGAAAAAAAGCCTTTTGAAGCTTCAAGTTGATAGTTTCGAGATCTTTTAGCAAAAAAATTGTGATCTACGGTTATCGCGCAATCACAAGAAATAGCGAGCGAAAATAATTCCAATTCTGTTTTTTCTTTTCAGGGGTCATCGGACGAAGGAATTTTGTTTCAGTTAACCCAATGTATAGGTCAGTAAGCTTGTTTATTCAGCTTCAATTTGGTTCCTATCTCTCTACGTCAATTTTTTTGCTGAGATATCCGACTTTGAATAAAAAGAGATCCTTTTGTCTTTGATTATCGATATCTCAGCAACCAATCATCGCAACGGGAATTAAAGGGCAGCTTTGAAAAGTTAAATAAATCTCCTGCCAGCTGCTCTCGTTGATTTTTGTAATTTTTTTCTTTACCCTTAACTTTTATTTGGTAAAGGACAAAAAATGACTTTTTCTGGATTTTCAGTAAATCTACCACTACGGTACAAATATTGATGCAAAGACTAATGTTCCTCCTTTTTTTCAGCTCGATGTACTCCCAATATAGCCCTGTTTGTCTTCAAATTGATGCATCGAACCATTTTCCATCAAAAGTTGATCGAAGAATTACAAAACAATTAAAGGAACAAGTGTATTATTCCTAAACATCGTGTAATCATCGTCAAAATAAAAACACTAATTTTCTTCGCCTTTTTTCACAATTTGGCACTAGTTGCTTGTTGCATATAAGAAAAACATTCGAGAGATTAGAATTTTTTTTATTTATAAAATATTTCATAAAACAATACAGACTGATTTTTTAAACGATTCGGCTTTTGCGCACTTTAATTTCACTCATCTTTAATTACATCAATTAAGGTCGATATTCCCAAGTTGTATTTAATAGTCGATCTGAGAACATTTATGCAATTAACTCTCAATATTTTCTGCGAAGGTTATTAGGGTTATGGAAAACAATTTTTTTTCTTCAACACTAGGCATGGTCATAAAATTGAAAAAAAAATGAGAGTTTACAAAGTCATTAGATTAATGGTTTTATCAAAACGTAGAAAAAATTTACCAAAAAAAGATAAGTTGTGAAAAAAATATGTTAATTGGTTTTTCCTTCCAAGCAAAAGATCATTATTGAAAAAATGTATTTTTTGTATCCCTAATAACCTTTACAGAAAATATTGACAGTTAATGACATACAAGTTCTCAGATCGACTAGTGAAAACACCTTGGGGGTATCAACGCATTTAAAAGATGAGTGAAATTATGATGCGCAAAAGTCGAAGCGGGGCAACGATCAGTCACAATTGTTTCCGGAAAAGTTTTACGAAGTTAAAAAGATTAGAATTTTTTTGAAATTTCTCCATTGGTTTTCTTAAATTTAACAAGCAACTACTGCAAAGTTCTAAAAAATAGTCGAAGAAAATGGGTCTTTTCATTTTGATCATGATAACACGATGTTTAGGAACAATACACTTGTCCCATTAATTATTTTGTAAAATTTTGATCGATCGGTCCGGAAAAAAAGGTTGATGGAACAATTTGAAAACTACTCGCCTAGTGGGGGTACATTAAGCTGAAAAAAACGTGGCGACATTAGTCTTTCCACCAATATTTGTAATGGAGTAGTAGATTTACTGAAAAATCATAAAATGTCATTTTTATCCTATTGTTCAAATTAATATTGATGTTAAAAAAAATGTTTTTTTTTTTCAAAAATCAACGAAAGGGCCTTGTACGAAATTTATTCAAGTTTTCCAAGGTGCCCATTAATTTCCTGTGCGATCATTGGTTGCTGTGATATCATTGATCAAACACAAAAGGATCTTTTTTCAAAAAAACCAAATTCAAACGGAATAAAGAAGCTAACGGACCTATGCATTGATTTAACTGAAAAAATGCCTTGCAAAAATAAAATTGGTAAAATAATTTTCCCGCTATCTCTTATGATTGCGCGATAACCGTGGCTCACAACATTTTTTTGCCAAAAGTTCTCAAACTAGAAACATGAAGCTTCAAAATGTTTTTCTTTTTCATCTTGATACGACTATTTTTAACATTGATACAGCCTTTCAAAACACACTTTAAATAGTGAAGAAATTTTCTGTTTCTTAAATTTTTTTGGGGTAGAGTATAAAGAGTGATATATTTTTTACAATTTGCAGTCAATCGGAAAAAGCGCTCGTCCTTGACGATTAACGCAATCTAAGAAGCTACAGTTAAAACTTCAAGTCGATTGGAGGAAAATTGTTTGGGTTCTGCTACACCCCGATATCAAAAACATGGTTTTGAGAAAAACGTGTTTGAAGTCAACGGTTTCGTAGACGCTACATCTGAAGAAGTTTTTTTTCCGTAATCTAATGCCACCTATTGGTCGAAAATAAAACAATTTTTAGTCGTCGACTTTGTCCCCACAATAGGCTTACAAGAGTTGAGAACTGCGCCTACCGGCATGACATCGCCGAAGACGGTTTTCAGCACCGGACACTTCCTTGAAAAATAGCTCGAAAACCACTGTATAATTGTTTTTTCAGCTACAAACGAATATGCATCATATTTTGAAGGTTCCAAGGATTTTTTTAAAGTGTTTCCAACCAACCGATTTGTCGAAAATTTTACACCGGTGTCCTCTAATCAATTCGCGATAGTAAAATGTTACCGCTCTTCTGTAGAGCGAGACTCCTCTGATCGTCATAGCTAGAAAATTCGATCCTTGGAGATGCCTGCCGAAAATAAATCCCGGCAGAGAGAAAAAATGCTAAACGCATTTTCGTTGCAGTAAATACAAAATTTGACCACTCTTTCGCAGAGTGAGACTCGGTCAATCTCGTTCGCTCGCGAATTTGGTCGGCCGCAGACAACCTTCCGAAGATAAGCCATGGCAGAGAAACAAATGCCGAACGCAATTGTTTAAACAAAAAGCATTGTGACATTCTACAACTCTTTTGTAGAGCGAGTCCGAGCGATCTCCGTCGTAACTCGAGATTTTGGCAGAGATCGAATTCGTCGACGATGAGCGACATCGAGATGCCAAATAGTCCTCGAACTTGTTTGTTAATTGGAAAAAATGGGAAAAGGCCCAGCACCCTTCTACCATACGAGTTTCTAGCGACCCCCGTTTGCCAGAAAGTTCCACAAAGAAAAACATAAAGAAATTTCCACCGCTGACCGCCGTCGACAAAAAAATCGAGTCGAGGACATTTGTTTAAACAACGGGCCATCGCAAAATTTTACCGCTCTTCCGTAGAGCCAGGCTAGCGATCTTAATTGTTCCAGAAGCTGACCAGCAAAAATGCTGCCAAATATGAACCCTGGCAGAGATAAAAATGCTGAACACATTTGTTTAAATAATGAGCATTGTACAATTTTACCACTCTTTTGTAAAGTTTCGAGCAATTTCGTTCGCTCGAAATTTTGGCAGAGATCGAAATCGTTGACGATTAGCGGCATCGAGGTTACAAATAGTGCTCAAGCCCGTTTGTTTAAATGAATTAAAAAGCATGGGAAAATGCCGGTACCCTTCCACAAGACGAGTCTTTTGGTGGTGACCGTCGTCGAAAAAAAAATCGACTCAATGGCTACATATGCAATGTCAAATACAACGAAGTTTCATCGCTCTCCTGCCGAGCGAGCGCATGCTTCCAATGCAAGCGTACCATGATCGCTACGCATAGTTGGGTGAATTGTGTGATACACACATAGATGTAAGGTGTTGCGGACGACCGAACGGCGTGCGAGAATGTATTCGTTCTTTCTGCATGCGGCCGGCGTAGTAAACACACACACACGCGCGCGCGCGCGCCAGCCATCACGGTCTGTTTGGCTTCGACTCTTCGTCCAAGTGCCAAGCATCGAGACCGAATTCGCGGGCGTTGCGCTGTCCGTCGGTGGCGACTCGTAGCTATAAACTACGAGATCTGCGCTACCGACGTAACGAGAGGCCACGTCGAAATTTTCTGGCGTGTGACACATGGCCTTTGACGATTACTAGGCCAACTACCTTATTTTAACCCTAGAACTACAAACTCATTTTTTCTACACTTAAGCTACATTCGAGGTAAATATTTACCCCATGCGTTTTTTGTTCGTAAAATCGTTCTCAAAGCAACAATGAGACACTGAGAGAAAAGTGTATAGTATTTACAAAAAACGCGCATGGTAAAAGAGAGTATAGTCAAATCCCCTATAGTTTATTGTCACCGCAATCATTATATGGTTAACACAACTATAAGCGAAAAGTATACGTAAACATGCAACTTTAGTGGCATGTTTGACTATCTAGTATCTCCGAAATTACTATACACTATTGTAAAAGACTTTACAATAACGATATGGTTAATCCGGCTATATTACAAAATCGGCGCACAGATACTAATGCTGCACTGATTGTGAGAGCAAAGTAAATGGTATTTGTGAAAGACGCCCACGTCAAAAGAGGGGATAGTAAAATCTTGTATAGTTTATTGGCACCATAATCAGAATATCGTTAACACAACTATAAGCGAAAAATATATCTAAACATGCAACTTTGGTGGCGTGCTCGGCTATCTATTATCCCGGAAAAAACTACTAACTATTGTAAAAATATTAACTGAATTAAGTATATCGATATTGTAAAGTCTTTCGCATTAGTTAATAGTTATTTCAGGCGTACTAGATTTTTAAAAACACTACCAAAACGGCATGATTAGATAGACGCTTATAGTTGTGTTAACCATATTATGATTGCGGTAGCAATAAGCTATATGAATTTTACGATGCCCACTTTTACCATGGGCGTTTTTTCTATAAATGCTATGGACATTTTTTCTCAGTGCAAGTTTGTACAATTTATTTGGGTAACATTAACACTTGTTGAGTATAAAGTGTTCTTACGAAGAGTTCTTATCAAGATCTTACGAAAAGTGACTATACCAACAACATTATGGTAATCTTATAGTGAAGTAATAAATCATTTGTGGAACGTGCCAATAAAGTAGAGACAGCGGTGGCTCGCTCTGATCGATATAGATATATTAGGGCATTCATTTATCAGTTTATAGAATTCGATATTTCGAAAACCATTGGGCTGCGCCAAAAATCCACTTAAGCAATGATATATATTATCAAAAAGGCGATCTGTGCCAAATTCCACCTATATCAGAGGTAACAGCTATTCGGAATTGCAGCTGGAATTAATTTTATCCGTTATGCCAAATCTACGATAAAAATAACATAAGTACCCGGTAGCAGTTCAGGAGGTAAAGGAGGAGAGAATAACAAATCATGATAAACAATCATACAGATAGTACTCTCAATTGAACATTTTTGAATTTTTTAATTTATGAAATATTATATACATTTAGTAGACATACCATTTAATATGGTAAAAGTCACTATTTTTTGATAGCGTAAAGAACTGTCCATTTTATGAAAACCTACTATATCATATAGCATTGTCAATCAACGTATGCTTGAAAGATTGTTGGTTGCGTTTAACATATGAGCATAGTTAACACACTGGCTTAAATATCATAAGTAGTACTATATTTTCGGCAGTCACCATGACTATACAATATTATTGTCCCCTTAGGGTAATATGAAATATGGTTGAAGTTACAGTTCTCTCAGTGCATGGATCTCTTCGTTTTTTCATGCAGAAGAAAATGGTGACAAGCAAATACAATTTCATTAAAGTTCAGTCGGTGAAAATTCGATTTAATCACCTGAAAGTGCTGAAAAACGAGCAAAACGTAATTTTGCAAACAAAGATCTGGGGTAGCTATCTACCCCGGGTTGTAAATAGTTCTAGGGTTAAGAATGATTCATGCCATCAAACCAACGAAGACCCGAAATAATAAAATATTCTAGTGTTTCATCGTAATATTCCATTGGCAACCAGTATATAAACAATCTCTTTGATCCAAGTACATCGTTTGATCGTTGGAACAAATGGCAAGTTCCTTCGTGACTCATGTGTCCCGAACGCTTCACCCCCACAATCAAAGTCTTCCATGGAGCTCTGATCGCAAGAGATCGCAGAATCGTCCCCGAGATAATGTTCGTACCCCATAGATCTGTGCAAAAGCAAACGTCAAGGCATTTTTTCTCCAAACCGCACGGTGCATTGGGATTTCCCACGCAACGAAAAAAAAAAATTAGGCAAATCCGTGGCACCCTGTTCTTCTCGTAAGACGTTAATGCGATTCTTCAGCACAGAGTGGCGTCTTTGCACAGTCATCGGAGCCGATGAAGGCGGTCCATTAGCCGCGATCGCGGGCACAATCGGAAAATCCGTAAAACGGAGCATTCGAGGGATTAGTCCGTTGGAGCGGGTCGCGAGAGTGAGAGAGCGTTTGAAATCTCATTCGGGGGACGAAAAGGCGATATTAGGTGAGCGGCTATAAAGCGGAGTATAATGTGTCGTGCGAGTTGCTCGTACGGTTCACGCTGTGCTGGTGCCACAGGGTCTCGTCACTTTGATATGTAAATACGAACGCACCGTAGGGTACCAAAATGTTATGTGCATGTAATCCAGGACCTTCCGACGTATTTCCGACCTTACATGCATGAATGTATATATATATATATATATATATATATATATATATATATATATATATATATATATATATATATATATATATATATATATCCACGAATATACTATATAGATAGATAGGTGCTATATATAGATAAAGGAGACACGAGTGTGCAGATCCAGCCGAGTGAGATAGAAAGCCGAAACGATGTGCATTTGCTTCAACGAACACGCCACAATGGAGAACTGACTATATGGAGTAAAGAGGCACAGGGCTGAGAGAGCGAGAGGAAGGGAAAGAGAGTGTCAGGACAAACGTCGTTGTGTCGACGAAGGGACGCGGAAACCCCTAGGACGACACATAAAAGCAGTGCATGTGTATATATATATATATATATATATATATATATATATATATATATATATATATATATGGTAAGGCACGTTGCACATATCCATGGGAGAGCGGAATACTACGATGAGAAACATCCAATATCGCCGTTATCTCCCGCAATTGCACACCCTTGGTGTCAATATTGACTCAGTGAAATTCGCACGTACGTTACGTCAGTCACGTTGCAGATTTTAAGATCACTTTGACAGCGAACTTTACTATCAAAGCAGCGAACAATATGTTGTAGAAGTTGAATTCGTCATTGGTATTGCGTTCCTAAAAATGTTGGAAAAAGGCGGCGACGTCATTTAAGGATGTTGAGTCCCTATGAAACATGTTAATGTTAATTGTTCAATAAATAGCTTCTTAATCGTCATGAAATTTTTACACGACCTCCTGAATACTTCATGTAAGGACATACCAAATTTTCAGAATTATATCATCATTACTTCAACCTCCTTAAGGGTTGAAATAAAAAATGATAAGAAAATTCTGAAAATTTCGTATGTTTTTGTATGAAGTATTTAAGAGGTCGTGTTAAAATTTCACGATGATTAGGAAGCTCGTTATTAAAAAACTAACATTTTGTTAAGAACAATTTTTAAAAGAAATAAAAAAAAATTTATCAATAAACTTCGTTTTGTTTCCGTTGCTTTCAGTATATTGTAGATATTATAAAATTGAGAGGTCAAAAAAAAACTTATTGCAAAGTTACATCAGTATCCATAAAACAACATTTAATTTGTGAATGTTAATTGTTCAATAACGAGCTTCCTAATTGTCGTGAAATTTTTACACGACCTCTGAAATACTTCATACAAAAACATACCATATTTTCAAAATTTTATCATCATTTGCGATTTGGGATCAACATCCTTAAGCAAATCACATAATATTGGGCCAGACGGTCAGAGATAAATATTTTTAAGCTTTAATTGATGGTCAGGGCCTTTGGAAAGAGGTATGGTTTGATGTCGTGGGTGGCCGTTTGCACGAATGAATTTTCACGGTCGAACTTGAAATAATATGCGACAAAACTTAAGGCAGTATTGTGGTTTAGATATCTGAAAAAATCATTTTTTTCAAATTGGATTTTAGCATTCTACGGACCTGTCTGAATGCGTATGTAAAAACCGTTTAATGCTCATAACATTTACGAGTTATCAAAATTATGAAGCGAAGGGGAGGGGGCCCAAAACGGGCACACGGTCTACAGCGGGCATCCTCCATTCTACTAACGTTTCTTTAACTTACCACGGTTTTGCGACGTGGGGACGTTGCCCCCGTCCCGCCCATCCTGCCGCAGTCGTAAAGCTCAACTGCGACCAAACGCGCGGCTCGTGTGGCAAAAAACGATATCTTAAGGGTTTTGAAAAATAATCAAGGTATGTACATCGTGTTTTGTCTATTCGTGAGTAATATAGACCAATACTAAAATGTGACTATTGTATTATGCCTTCGTTTTCACTTCTTTTTGTAAGATTGTATTCACTTCTTTATAGTCATTTTTGCTTGAATGTATTCCAATAATTTTTTGGTTCGCTTTGATGAAAACGTCGAGTGGCGCAAAAGGGCAAAGCGGGCAGGGCCAAGCTGAATGTTTAAACTGTTAAAACATGTGAAAAATATTAAAGCGTGTTTACTGAATGTTAAGTAGAAACACAAAGAAAAATAAAGTCTACGAGTAGTGAATGTGAAGAAGAAACGACCAAAATCCAACGCCAAATAAATAAAAATCACTGACTGTTAAGAAAATAAGGTAAAGTTTTTGTTCGTTTACGATATTAATAATGATTTGTGTGCAATAAAATATGTTGGCACATTCATAGTTTTTTTCCCCTATGATTTCCTATTTTATCCTTATTTAAGCTTAATCTCAGGGAAAAAACTGGGTGCTCGCCTTACCCTCTGCGTGCCCGCTTTGTCCAGAAGCCGTGCCCGCTTTAGGCCACCCTCTTCGCTGGGCAAAGCGGGCATGGGTTAAACGCTTTAAATTCGTTTCATTCTTTGTATTTCGAAGATTTACTGGAAATGTGCGAATGTAATTTTAAAGTACGGTCAATTTAGCACCCGATAGCAAAAAAAAAAAAATGTTAAAACATGACATCTTATACCAGCTTTTTTTTTATTTCCCGTAGAGTGCCCGCCTTGGACCCCGTTCTCCTACACTCGGGGGTCGCGGTCTCTTGATAGCACATAGGCCGATTGAGCTGAAGTTTGACCTACACGTTCAGTAGACTTTTTTCAACTATGGTGGCAAAATCGAGACGAAATAATTTTTCATGTATAGAGGAGAGTGGGCTACAATGTATCACGGGGCACTCTGAGCTAGATGCGATTTTTCGGCGCTTTGTGGCTCGTAAATTCCGATTTTTTCTGTGATGGACCGTGATTCATATTTACTTTCATCAGGCCTAAAACAAAATCGGACAGCAGTTGAATAGAATTATTGAAAATTAAAGATTGATTTGAGGCTTGGAAAAAAAATATTTTGCTCACCGGAAAAACGTGAAATATAACGTGACCTTCTGTAGAGGCTCGGATTTTCGGTCCAAATCGATAGTTTTATTATTCGTGATGAGCTCAGTGACTTGCGTTGTTTCCATTCGTTGTTGAATTAATAGTTATTTTCATCCATAATAAAATATTTAACTAGTGAGGTATACTGTATCACAGAGATATGGGACATAATGCCCCGACGCTCAATGAGAAAACAAAGAAGTGACCATGCTCCGAAGAAGTGCAATGCGTCACGGGACGCTATCAACGACGTGCGATTTGTAAGAATAAGACGTTCCTGTGATATTACTGATTGTATACCGATACTAATGTACTGCTTTTGTTTGGGTTCGTACTGTTGCGTGTAAGAATCTGTTATGTATGTTAGAAAAATGTAAGATTTTCAACCGCCTCTTTATACCCTACGTTTTGCAGTAGTTAACACACTGTACCCACCTATATTCTACATTGCACCCCACCCCACCTATATCATACATAACACCCCACTCATAGGGCCCAATGAGCCAAGCCGCACATTTTTTTTCAATCCCATTATTTTGATATTTTTTATCTTTTTGAAAAAAAACACGGGAGCTTCATGACACGCCCAAAGGTCTATAAATTCGTTTATGACCTTTTTTTCCTAATCAGACTACCTTGATTAGAGTGAAGATTCATGAGAAAAAAAGTGACACACTGTACCCCACCTTCCCCTAGATATAACTCTTAGATTGTTCAGAAAACTAGGAAAAATTGATGATCAAAGTTCAGCATGCCGCCAATTTGTCATTTTTTCCTGCATCTGATACAAATCATGACAACCCAGGAAGAATTTGTTTGGTTTTTTTCCACAGTCATACATCGTCCCCAACACTGGTCGCCAATTAGGGACATTTTCAGCCAACCGTTGTAAACAAACGGACGAAAGTACACCATAATATTTTTTTTACATACTCTCTAAGAATTAGTAAGCATGTGTATTTATTTTTTTAGTTATTCCATCCTTAGAATCGCCTCCAAATCATGGTCCAAATCGACGATACAAAAAACCAAGGAGTCCCAGAATAATCACACCCCCCCCCCCATGCTCAACCGTGCCCCTCGAAAAAAATTCTGGATCCACCACTGCTCTAAACAACAAAATTGCCTCAAGGCGGGGCACCCCTTTGACGAGTAAGAAAAATCAATTTGTTCGCATATCCTCGAAGTCAAGAGTATGTGAAAAAAATCAAGGAAAAATGTTGATAATTATCCATATACTACAACTTGTAATCGCGTTTTTCTCCAAACGATTTTTCTCGACCTGGTCGGAATTGTAACTCTAGCTATATTTACCTGAATTTCAATTTCAAAAAAACAAAAATTTCCGTCATTGTGGTAGCCATGGTTGCCCATCGCCGTTTTTTGTTTTGTTTTGTGGAGTTCAGTATTTTTTAAGGCGGGATATACATTTAGACAAGAAAAAATGAAGCAATTTTGAGGGATTTTTTTAAACTAAGAAATAACTATTCTACATCTATCAAATTTTAGGTATACTTTAATAGTATGTTTAAGTATACAAAACAATTTTTTGAAATTCATTTATAATCAAAATGGCGATGCTGTGGTGAAGTGTTTCAGCAAGGTTGCCGCGGGAGTTGCGAATCAGCGTGCAATCTAACTTCCCGTAGACTCTGGTTTGCAAAAAAATTCGAAATGTTTTTCAGTTGGAACACATTTAGTTTCTATTTGACGGTACTTCACATATAAAAAATGCAAATTTAAAATAATGGTATGCATTTACAAAAAAAAATTCTGTAAATCACTTTACATCATTTCATTTTACATCATTTCTGTAAATCATTTTCTGTAAATCAGTTCTGTAGAAATTGGCTTAAAAGAGTCGTTTTAAAAAAATATTTTTTGAAAACCGTTCTCGTCAAGTAGATGGTAGCAATATTATCAATATTTCTACCAAGTTTCAGCTCAATTGGCTTAATAGTTTTTGGGTAATCCTGCACGCCACTTTCGAAAATGCAAGTTTGAGAAAAGCGCGTTTGAAGTTTGCGCTTGCTCCAAGTCCGAGTGGTGAGGGACACCGTTGACGGGCTGTTACGTTTAAAGTTTTTCGTATTTCGCTTTGAAACTTCGGAAAAGTTTTTTACATATGAGGGATTCTCCGTCAATTCAGCCACTTTTTTTCGACCATCTCAGATCTGCCCCATAATTAGTTATATTGAAGTACGACTAAAAGGAATTCTATGTGAATTTTTTCAGATTTTTCAATTCAACATTTTAGAAAATGCTGTTTTTTTCCAAACGAATATATCTCGGAAACTAGAAGTAACTGAAAAAAAATGTCTGTACATAAAAGTTCTAGTTTTCTGTTAGCTTTCGAGCGGAACATTTGAAATAATTTTTACGTTCCGGTAACGCTGATTTTTTACCAAAAAAAGGGGGAAATTATTTTTTTTAATTAAAAAACAGCCGTTTTTTTTGGCTGAAAAAATTACACTCTTCCAGTATGCCTGACGATATCGCAAAAAAATTGCCAGAGCGGCACGCAGCGAGGTTCCGGTATGAAAAAATTAATTTGTGTGGTTTTATTTTTTTACCCTAGAACCTCGATCCGTGCCACTCTGGCGATTTTTGTGTGATAGCGTCAGATATTCTGGAAGACTCTGTAATTTTTTCAGCCAAAAAACGGCTGTTCTTGAATAAAGAAATAATTTCCCCCTTGTTTTGGTAAAAAATCAGCGTTACCGGAACGTAAAAATTATTTCAAATATTCCGCTCGAAAGCTAACACAAAACTACAACTTTTATGCGGAGATATTTTTCTTCAGTAACTTCAAGTTTCTGAGATATGTTAACGAGGCATTCTCTGTCAATTCAGCCATTTTTTTCGACCATCTCAGGTGTGCCCCTTAATTGATTATATCGAAGTACCACTAATGTAAAAGGGATTCTATGTGAATTTTTTCAGATTTTTTAATCTAACAGTTTAGAAAAAGCCGTTTTTTCCACGTAAACATATCTCAGAAACTTAAAGTTACTGAAGAAAAATGTCTGCACATAAAAGTTGTAGTTCTGTGTTAGCTTTCGAGCGGAATATTTGAAATAAATTTTACGTTCCGGTAACGCTGATTTTTTACCAAATAAGGGGGAAATTGCTTTTTTTTTTTAAAACAGCTGTTTTTTGACTGAAAAAATTACAGACTCTTTCAGTATGTCTGACGATATCAGAAAAAAATCGCCAGAGTGGCACGGAGCGAGGTTCCGGTATAAAAAAATTAATTTGTGTGGTTTTATTTTTTTTACCCTAGAACCTCGATCCGTGCCACTCTGGCGATTTTTTCGCGATATCGTCAGACATACTGGAAGACTGGGTAATTTTTTCAGCCAAAAAAATGGCTGCTTTTGAATACAAAAAATAATTTCCCCTTCTTTGGTAAAAAATCAGCGTTACCGGAACGTAAAAATTATTTCAAGTCGTCCGCTCGAAAGCTAACACAAAACTACAACTTTTATGTACATACATTTTTTTCAGTTACTTCTAGTTTCCGAGATATATTAATTTGGAAAAAAACGGCATTTTCTAAAATGTTGAATTAAAGAATCTGAAAAAATTCACATAGATTACCTTTTAGTAGTACTTTGATATAACCAATTATGGGGCAGATCTGAGATGGTCGGAAAAAAGTGGCTGAATTGACGGAAAATCCCTCATATAGAGTTTTATCGTTTAAAGAAAAAAATGTATTTTTTGATCGTTGTAAATGTGTATCCCGCGTTAAGGCTCCGAATATAACTCAACATTTCGTCGAAATTACCCCTTTATTGGACGCCGGTATTTTGTGGATTTTTTTTTCCGAAAAGCTGCAATGCTACCTACAACGAGAACCACATTCATAAAAATTATAAAACTTCTTTCATTTTTATTTTGCAGGCGAATCTATCTAATTATCGATCCGGCTGTTGAAGCACATTTTTAATATAGTGGCCCTACTATACTTTAAAAATGTTGTTGATTATTATTTTTTTTTTTTCATTTACACAAATCATGTCTAAAGTATGCTTAGTGACATATCCTTTTTCCAAATACCAAATAAATAATTTAGTAGACGAAAAGGTAAATATTCGGAAGCCGGGCGTGTGCTAGAATCAGGCTAATTTTCGTTTGGGTTCGTTCGGGATTGTGTGGGTTTGTTTGAATCCATGGAAAAAATTTACCTGTTTCTAGCAGAAGCCCCACTTCCGAATATTTGCCGACGACAAACAAATCGGAAACAACGATCTTTCCCGGCCTGTCATAATGGTGTCCCCCCTTAAGAAAATTTTCCTAAAGCAACCAAAAAAAAATTGATATGTAGCGTTACTCGAACAACTTTCATCCGATTCAGTTGAAATTTTCACGGTATGTTCAGAATTAAATTCCCACAGAGAAACGGGAAGTTTCTCGATCTATCGAAAACGCTCCCTGTAGTGAACAACTCTTCGTGAAAGAAAAACATCGGCAAAATAAACCTGTCTTTTCAAATGCTCAAATAAAGTTTTTTAGATAGATGTTCAGTGTACATTTTTTAAGCAAAAAAGATTTTCCGGGTCACACCTTCTTTCGTGCCGCCAATGCAGTGTTACCCCTTAAAAATACATTCCGCGATTCTCATATTCGAATTATTCCTGTAACTCCTCATAATGGCCAGTACAATTCTATCAAATTGATTTTCAACACGTTCTCATTTTTCCGACCAGTATTTTCGCTAAATTAATCATCCAAATAATTCTTGTAATTACCAATCCCGTTTTCCTTACATACACACCTTCCGGATCAGGATTGTCACTACATTGATCATCCATGTAATAATAGTGATTAACTATCAATTTAATTATCGTAATTAATCATCTGTTTAACAATCACAATCAATATTTGAAAGAAAATTATTGTACCTTTCATTTGTACGGGGTTCTTTCCCTTACATTCCCCACCATATTCCACTTCATATCCCCTAATCATCGCAATTACCGAAGTTATTTTCTAAAGATTTACACTTTACGGATAAGGACTTCCACCCAAATTTGATCATTACATTGAAACGCGAACCTCGTATATACACGCACGCTTTTTCGTATACACAGTATCTGTCAACTCGACACCGCGAATCCTCGGAGATACCGTGTAATTTCCTTTCTCATGTCC